>PISW01007239.1:0-93740 GCA_004023785.1 Mungos mungo | reverse complement strand
CCCCGCTCTCTTTCCCCCTTCCTCTCCCCATGGTCCCCTGCCAGATCTCTCCTGTTAGACCTATGAATATAAACATATGGTATCTATCCTTCTCTGCCTGACTAGGAATAAACCTAACCAAAGATGTAAAAGACCTGTATGCTGAAAACTATAGAAGACTTATGAAGGAAATTGAAGAAGACACAAAGAAATGGAAAAACATTCCGTGCTCATGGATTGGAAGAATAAACATTGTTAAAATGTCATTATTACCCAAAATAATTTACACATTCAATGTGAGTTTTAAAAAAATATATAAAAAAGTATACAATAATGCTATCACCTTATAGTAAATACACAAAATGGTGAGACCCTCTTGATGTTGCCATCCAGAGGGAGGTGTCCTCCCACGTGGCAAGGTGGCAAAATGTCCCCATCCGCCCACAGGTTGCCATGGATACAGGATTTCTGCAAATCATGTATTGATAATTGACTGTTAGGGCCTTAAGATCTCTCACAGCATCATGGAGTCTTTAATTACAATCACGATCTTAGACTTTTCTAATATGGTAGTAGTTATTGAGCCCTTGAAATATAGATAGTCAGAATTGAGATGTGCTAGAAGCAGAAAATGCACAGTAAAGATTTAGCATGAAAAAACAATGTAAATACCTCCCTAAAATTTTTTATATTGATTATATTTTAAGATGATGGTATTTTGGACATATTGTATTGGATAAATATATTTTTTAAATGAATTTTACATGTTTCTTTTTTTTTATTGTGGCTCTAGAAAATGTAAAATTATGTATGTGGTTCACATTGTATTTCTACTGGAAAAGCCACCTTCCAGTACAGGAACTTAGGAGATTACAGGGCCTCTAGGGTTATTAAGAGCTCCAAATTCTCAGGAATAAAGGCTTCCTTTTAACTAATATTTAAAAAAACTCATAATTTAAAAAAACAAGTATGGCTCATTCTTAGGAAAATCAAATCAAAACAAGAATGAGGTACTACTTCACATTCATTAGGATAGGTATTCTCCAACAAACCCAGAAAATACCAGATGTTGAGGAGGCTGTGATTGCAGCCCTTATGTACTATTGGTGTGACAGTAAACTGGTACAGACACTAATAATACGGTAGTTCCTCAACAAATTGAAATTAGAATTATTCTACGATCTGGCAGGTCCACTTTTGAACATACCCACGGAAGAACTGAAGGTGGACACTCACACAGGTGCTTGTATCTCCGTGTCCACAGTAGTATTATTCACATTAACCAAACGGTAGAAACAGCCCAAGGGACCACTGACACATGAACAGATGAACAAAATGGGTATACCCACACAGTGGAATATAATTCAGCCTTTCAAAGGAAGGAAATTCGGACATATGCCATACCAGGGAACATGGATGAAACTTGAAGATATTATGCTAAGTGGAATAAGCCAGCCACCAAAAGGATAATACCGTATGACTCCACTTACATGGGTAGACAGTGAACTTCACAGAGATAAATGTAAAATGGTGGTTGCAAGGGGTTGGGGGGAGGATAAAATGAGGAATTATTGTTTAATGAGTATAGTTTTTTTAATTTTTCAATATGAAAAAATTCTGGAGATGGATGGTAGTGATAATTATGTTAAAAAATATTCTTTTTAAAATAATAACAACCCTTATTAAAATGGTAAGGAGGACTTTATTCGGGACTGTGGTAATAGGTGTCAACACCATAGTAATAGAGGAGAGAGAGTCAGGGTTCAACCCTGAATAAGTAAAGAAAGCTGGGGGTTTATAGCCTACAAGCAGAGCAGTGGGGGTGAGGGACTGGCTGGGGGGTGGGAAATTACTGCGAGGACACATCAAGAATGGATTCCCACCACGTTAACCTCACAGGATTTTTGTTGAAGGCAGGTCAGAGTGATCCGGTATCAAGGATGTGGGGCAATCTCTCTAAACCACCTTAGGATTTTTGCGACCCCTGAGCTAGCAGGCTCGAGGACAAGATGACGGGCTAGTGGTGAAGAGCACTCCAAGAAGCCTGACTCCAGTTTGGTCAAGGAGACAGTCTTTGTCAGTTGCAAAACCATCTGAATGTACTTAATGCCACAGACCTGTACACAGTTAGCCCTTGAATAACTTAGGCTCCAGCTGTGAAGTCCATGTATATGCACATTTTAAAAAATAAATATGTTAGAAAAAATTTTTGAGATATGTGACAATTAAAAAAACTTTATAGATGAATGATATACCTTACAGATATAAAAAATTAAGAAAAAGTTACATATGTCATGAATTCATAAAGTATATGTAGATATTAGTCTATTTTATCACTTATTACCAGAACATATACACAAATCTATTATAAAAAGTTAAAATTTATATAAAAACACACACAAACACAGACTATACATGGCACCATTCACATATGAGAGAAATGTAAACCAGTGTAAAGAAGCAGTATGAAATCATAACTGGATAAAATTAACTATAGCATATGCTAAACAACTGTAATAATTTTGTGACTACCTCCTGTTGCTATTGGGGTGAACTGATGTTGGGAACATCCACTTAAAAGGCCTTGTGACACTGATCATCTTCACATGAGCATTTGTCTCTCCAGTAAATGGTATATTGTAGTAAAGTAATCTCTCAGGGTTCTCACTAATAGTTTTGGGGAGTCAAAGTTATGTGTCCTTTTTTTTAAGTAGACTTCATGCTTGGCATGGAGCCCAACACAAGGCTTGAACTTATGACCCTGAGATCAAGACTTAAGCTAAGATCAAGAGTCGGATGCTTAATTGACTGAGCCTATATGTGGATTTTTGACCTCATGGAGGATCATTGCCCCTAACCCCCACCCTCCATGTTGTTCAAGGTCGACTGTACTTAAAAATAGTTAAAATGGGGGGGGGTACTTGGGTGGCTCAGTCAGTTAAGCGTCTAACTTTAGCTCAGGCCACGATTTTGCGGTCCATGAGTTCGAGCCCTGAATTGGGCTGTGTGCTAACAGCTCAGAGCCTGAAGCTTTCTTTGGATTCTGTGCCTCCTTCTCTCTCTGTCTCACCCCAACTCATGCTCAATCTCTCTCTCTCTCAAAAATGAATACAGGGTAAAATATTTTTTAAAAATTAGTTAAAATAGTAAATTTTATGTCACCTATATTCTACCAAAATAACATATATTACATATATATACATAATGTATATTACATATATATAAATAAATATGACTCATAGCTATCATGAGTTTCTTTCCTCTATTTTTCACAATCTAAACTCTGAAAACATCATTTCCACCTCTTAATAAAAGTTCAGGACCTGTCCCTTAACACAAGGTCTCTGTTTTATACCAATGATTAATATTTTAAGAAAATTATCTTAATTCCCTTGAGAACTTTTTTCAAATTTTGTATCACTCCTCACTATACTGAATAATTTCACCCGAAAATTATGTGCATCTTTTTAGAAAAGTCCTGAGTAAGTAAAATTGATCAGCTTAGACTAGACATGAATTTATCACCTCCCAGTATTTTAAATTCTGTTTCCTGTAATACACCCCAAGTTCTCATTAGTTTTTTTGTTTTGTTTGTGTGGGTGTGTGTGTTTTGGCTTTTTTTTTTTTTTTTGGCAGCCATTCTGACCAATAAGATGCTCTGTGCCTATTGCTACTAAGCCTCTATTCTCTATGTTTGCAGCTTAAACCTTCAGAACCTGGACATTTCTTCCTATGTAATTTGTTATTATATCTATGCCACTGTTCTGAAGGTAGCATTCAAAAATGTTTTCAACAGTGAAAACTGATAAATGTTTTATAAGACTCTGCAATAAACTAGAAGTTGTTCTCATTGGGGTGGGGAGTCCCTCTTCGACACACTACCCTTTTTATGGCCTCTCCCTCTCCTTTTAGTGGCCCCTGTGGTAAATCTGTGGATGCTAAGTTTCTGGAAATACAATTGTGTCTTGAAATATCAAGGTATGTTTTATTTCTGATATTGTATCAGTTCCCCAAATTTCTTAAGCGATTCACCCTGATTTCAAGATCACTGAGAAAAGTCACTGAAACAGCAGCAGACATTTTTATGTGTATACTTTATCTTTTGACAACTATTTCTGACCTTCCCTTTACCTCATTACATTGGGAGCTTTAATGATCTCTGACTTCCCTGAAAATGAGAAGACCCTTCAGCTACAGGAAGATTCTAGAATTCTCTAGAAACAAACATGTTGAAATGGTAGGAAATATTTAAGGTGAACACTGGGAAATAAAATTGGCCTAAATTCCAACCAAAGATATCTTTCAATTATAAATTATAACATTCGCTCTGCTTGGGTAGAATATGTTGCTGTGTCTAGTCAGTGACAACAGTTTTCCAAAAGTAGCTGAATGAATGAACTATACGAGTTAATATTTCTCTCATGGAGTTGTTTACTTACTGGCAGAAAAAAAATGCATAGTTTCTTAAACCTTCAAACCCTAAATAGAACTGAGTGCATTATTGGTGCGATATTCTTGGTAGTTTTTATCACCCATGGCAAATGAAGTCAATTCAACTCAGCACTCATTTATGGAAACTGTTACTGCAACACACTGGCCAAACAATGGTGATTCTAAGAAACACACGATGGCTTCTGCCTTCAAGGAGTTCAGTCTAGTGCATTATGCACTGTTTTGAATCTTGCAAAGCAAACCAGCCTTAGCTAATACAATTACTATCAACTCTCTTGATGTTCTATAGTGAAAGAATAAAAGGGTTATTAATCACCTTGAGAAAAAGCTCAGGGTTTTGATCACCTACAGATAACGTCAAACTGCATTTGGATGACAAGTCTACTACTTAGAAATTGCTTTGCTGGCTCACTGCTCCACAGAGAAAAACCCATTTGTAATCTGTCACAGAAGTTCGGGCCTAGGTCGGGCTGTTTAACTTGCTGTGCGTGATGTCGAGGAATGCATTCTCCTTAATGGGCATTCCTTGACAGCTCACTAGCCAGCTCTGGAAGTGTTGGAGATACAGGATTACAATAAGGGGGGCTCCCACTGCTGCCACTGTGAGATTCCTACCGACGTGGAACTTCGGCAGCATGGTGCATTGGTATCTGAAAGGAAGGACTCCAAGTGCAATGCACTCGAGTAGCGTGCTACTGGAAATACAACTCCTACTTCAAATTGGTGTGTAACAATAAGAAAAAAATTGTGATTTTCTATGCCATGGAAGGGAAAATTATCCATTAATGGCCACGGTGAAATATAAATACAGCCGATGCTAAAATACTAACAGGCTCATAATCCCAAGACAGTCAGTGATGCGCACTCCCTTCTGTTATGCAAAAACGTGCAGCCACTGTATTGAACATTTTAAGGATGCCTAAGCAAGTAAAAATGAGCATGTCTTTCAGTTAACATGCTGTATAACACCAATCACATTTTCAACGGAAGCATAAACATCTTCCACTTAATCATCTTGGCAAAAATTATGCATTTGGTTTGGAATGCAATGCTGCTACTCCTCTATATAACCCAGGCAAGTTTAATTCTTTTTCTTTTATCTATTCTCATAAGCACAGTTTTATGTCTAAATGCATTATAAATTCACTCGGATTTCCATAGCTACTGAAATGTGAATTATATAGTTGTGATCCTCTCTCCAATTTTTAAATATTCACTAAGCTTTCCATTTAATGTTGATTAATTCTACTTTTCTGCAATGTTAAGGATCTTAGAAGAGAAGATAGGCATTTTACTCATCTCCATTGCCCTAGTACCTAGTTTATTACTAATAAATATTAACCACATATTACTATATGTAAATGCATATAAATACATCATTGGAATATTCAATGACTTACTTTCTGGAGAAGGTCACATTGGTAACACTCCAGACAGAGGATCATGACAGAAACTGACTCCCAAGGACTCTTGCCCTGAGTAGAGCTCAACCAATGGCTCGGGCTAGAGGAAAGAGGGCTTCAATACATCAGATAGCTTTGAGGAGGAAAGACACGTGAGCCTGTGGACCTTCTGAGAAGCATCACACCATTCACTTGGGCAGCACATCAGGTGAGTAGCGTGGAGAGAGGAGAAGTTGCCAGATGAGGCTCGGACTGTGGGGTCCCTGTGAGGCACCTCACAGGACACTGAGTATTCTAAAGACAACAGAAGCCACAAAGGATTCCAAACAGGGAAGTGACATGATCATATATGTTTTATAAAAGCAAATTCATAGTGGAAGATGCATTTCAAGTTCTGAATCTCACTCAACACATTATTCTTAGACACCTTCCTGGTGCAACAGAGAATAGCTACATTGTCTTTTCCACTTGACAGTGGAAGAGAGCTAGAATGTTCCTCCTCAAAGTCTAGGTTTAGTGCTAAACATCTCCATTTCCTCCATTATTACTTTGTCATTCTTTGCGAGCCTCTCAGCATTCCGGTTGTCAGCCTTGGCGAATGTTCTCTAGTTTGTCAGTGTACCTTCTGTAACACAGTATCCCCAGCTTAACATAAAAGACAGAAATGACCAAGGAAAAGACTGATAGATTTTACCAGATAAATCGAAAGCAACTGCATGTTAAACGAATCTACCACAAGCCAAAATATGAATCTCTGATTGCCTGCGTTAGAATCACATTTGGGCTTTCTAAGATTCAGATTTCAGAATTCTACCTAGACTGCCTTTTTTCTGTTAGCAGCTTTATTGAGCTATAATTCACATAGCAAACAATTCATGTTTAAATTGTGAAATTTGTGTTTTTTAATTTACTCCGAGATGATATAACCATCACCATAATATACATTAGCACCTTGATTTGTTTTTTATTGAAGTACAGTTGATGCACAGTGTTACATTAGTTTCAGGTGCACAATACAGTGGTTAGACAAGTCTATATGTTATGCTCTGCTCACAAGTGTGGCCACCAATATGGTGACTGATGGTAACTACCTTGACTTTCATATCAAATGCTCTATGGAGAGTGTTCAGGACTTTGCATGAAACATGCATGTAGATACCAAAGCATGCACACATGCACATCCACTCTGTACAGATGCAGATACACACACACACACACACACACACGCACGCACACACACGCACACACACACACACAGCAGGAGGACCCCAATTTGACAACAGCTGTTTTAAACAATCTTAATAATAAATAAAACTCAAAACAAATATTCATAACATATATAACAGGAAAAGAGGTAATATCTTTAATGTGAGAAGAGGTCATAACATTTATTTAGCATCCTATTAAAAATTGAGTGAAGGATATGAAAAACCAATTCACAAAAGGAATAAATATAAATGGTTAATAGACTTAAAAAATAATTCATCATCTTCACTATATGTCTATCATCCCTTGCCCTCAATTTTGAAGTAGGAAAACTCTGAGAATAAAGCTTTTCTAGCATTCATACAGCAGCAAAACTTAACCTGACCTGAGCTCATTTGGTGATGAACACCTGACGAGAGAAAGGATATTACTGATTTCTGTGTGTCCCATTCAGTGTGGATATTCATAGGAGTCACTGCAGAAGGGTGAGGGTATTTTGGTTTGTTGGTAGTTTGCTAGGCTACCCTAGGCCTCCTGTGATAGTTGGATCATGTACCCTTCCAAAAACGGAACTTTTGGCTAAAAGTCAAAAAGCAATCCAAATTTTGAAAAAGTTGTTGAATAGTGATCACCGATACATGTAATTAAAGAAATGTGTATCAAAATGAAATACTCTTTTTTTACTCATCAAATTGGAAACTGTTAATACAACTCTGTTATTCTTTGTTGGTGAGAATGGTCAGTCTCTTATGCTTACTGTGGAATGATAAGTTGAACAACATCTAGAGGGAGATTTGGCTAGGCATATGAGAAGTCACTACAATGTGCAATCCTTTTAAGGTATCAATTCAACTTCTGGGAATTCATCTCAAGAAAATAATCATTGTGTCATGTTCATTGCAGCACCATAGTCATGAAATGGAAACAAACGTTTCACAATAGGTAATCTGTTATATCATGATCACATCAGTTACATTATAACAGATTCACTAAGATAACCTTGTGAAAGAATGGTTCATGCCATGAAAAATTTCAATAATATTTTGTGAAGTGTAAAAGCAGGTTACAAAAGAGTAATAATGCAGAGGATGACTCCATTTTTGGAAAAATATATATGTAATTACATGCATAAGGTTCACATGTACTGATGAATTTATCTGGAAGATTGCATTCTAAAGAATTTTACTTCTTTTTTCTGTTCTGTGCTTTCCAATTTGCTTTTTGAAGAACTTGTAATGCTTCTGCAACTTAAAAAGCCAATACATTTTTAATGTAATACCCCAAGTTCCACACAATTCTGCTAAAATGTTCTGATTGTGACAAAGTAACATGGAGCTATTCTTTCTTTGATCCTGGACACTTCTATTAATATAGTCTAAGCTGACATCATAAAAGATGAATTAACAATGTATTTATAATATGGTAGAGTGTAAATGGGTTTCATATAAGGCATAATCATGCCAATGATAATGATGGTAATAGTAATAACAATAACCATCATAGGAAAGAAAATCTAATGAAATTACAGGCAAGCAGAAGCCATGCTGCCAATAACAGCTCTCCAAGGACAGCCTTTCTTACATCTCTCCTCCTTTTCCTTCTATAATTACAAGAATGGCTTATGGATGCAAAAACCTCTGGTTTTAAAAGATGAGGGGAGTTTCAACCTCAAAACAGCGCTTTGAGGTAATATACTTATTTGCCTTTCCTTTCTAAATGCCTTCGAATTTACTGACATAATATAACAGAGCAGGGAAAGAGCACATGTAACCAGGCATGGAGCAGTCAGTGTCCCACAAACAGCTTCCATATATTGAAATGATTCCAGACCACAGCAAAGACAAAGGATTTCGATTCACTGATAGAATCAACGTAACCATGATAGAAATGAGCAGGCACAGAAGGATATGTGCATATCTTTCATAAATATACATGCAAAACTGAATTCAGCAGTTTACTAAATAATGATGAAGTACTATGAAGTAGGATCTACCGTAGTGACCTAAGAATGGGTGAGGGTAAGAAACCTATTTTCATAGTTTATTACATTAATAGTTTAAAGTAGAAAACATACTGAAAGGAAGCATGTGATCATCTCTAGCTATGTTGGAAAGCTGATTTATTTTATAAGAAGTCATCATATTCCTATGGGCACCTGCGTGGCTCAGTCAATTGAGTGTCCGACTTCAGCTCAGGTCATGATCTCATGGTTTGTGAATTCGAACCCCACATCAGGCTTGCTGCTGTCAGTGCAGAGCCTGCTTCAGATCCTCTGTCCCTCCCTCTCTCTGTCCCTCTCCCATTCATGTCCTCTTTCTCTCTAAAATATAATAAATAAACATTAAAAAAAGAAGTCACCATAAATTCCTGATAAAAACTTAGTAGGTTCTTAATGTGTTAGACACCAACAGCAAAAATCATATTTAATGGTCAAAACAAAGGGGTATGGAAAAAAAAACCCTAAAAGTTTAATAATGAAATAGGTTCAGTCCATGAGTTGGATGTTCATAAAGCAATTTTAATATTTATCAAGGATCTAGCAGAAGGAAAAAACTCAACTTAGCTAATAATGAAAAATTAAAGACCAATAAGGCATTTTGACTATTAAGCTAGAAAAGATGTAAAAATCAATAATACCCTGTGTCAGCAAACATGTGGAGAAATGCAGATGTGTTCGTTTCCTATTACTGCTGTAACAAATGACCACAAGCTTAAAGCCTTAGACAATACAAGTTTATTACCTTAGTTCTAGAAGTCAGATGTTTAAAATGGTTTGTACTGAACTAAAATCAGTGGGCAGAGCAACATTCCTTCTGGAGGCTCAGAGAAAGAATCTGTTTCTCTGTCCTCGCAGTGATGCCAGATGCCACCTGCACGTCCTGCTTCTGGCCCTCTTGGTCAGCCTTCAAGCTAGCTTTCTCCTGCTGCTGCCTCTTGTCCTCTCCTGCACCCTCTTCCTCTCTTAAAGACCTTTGTAATTATATTGGGGCTTCCCAGGTAACCCAGGAGAATCTCCCTATTTGGGAGTCAGCTGACTAGAAACCTTAATTTCCCTTTGCCATGTACCTTCACATCTTTGCAGGTTCCAGGGATTAGGATATACATCCTTTGTGGGAGAGGCATCATGCTCTTTACCACACCAGGTATTTTCAGTATCGCTGTTGGTGATGTGTATAAATTGTCACAAACTTTCTGGCAGGTTGACACTAAAATGTCCCTGTAAGTTACTGGGACTGTAGTTGTACACTAGTTAGATTTGCAAGCTCCTTTTATATAGCATAGCTTTAAAACATATTTCAAAAGAAAAATATTTATACTGGCCCTTGCCCCTCAAGGTGAGTGGTGATGACCTACTCTTTCTGACCTTATAAGCAAGATACAGTCTATTCAGAGACAAGAATAATTTTCTAAGACATTCCAAAACATCAGATTTGTCCTGAGAGATGAAGGATCAGGAAGCCATTTCCACGACGAGATGAAGCCTCCCATGAATGTGAACAGAAACAGCGAGGGTGTCTAAACACGCCAGATCTCTGGGAATCAGTAATTTTAAAAAATTCCATTATTCATTTAAATATTTATCTTATTGGGTCAATCTCACAAAATACACATTGAATTACCCAGAGAACCCTGGAGGTCAGATAGAAAATGTTTCAGAGCCACTAACTAGGCAAACGCAGACAGAACTAACACCCGGACCATGCTGAGTGCCTTCTCTATGACAAGGCTTGTCTGATATAAATCTCTCACTTAATTCTAATCACATTACGCCCTTGTTATAGTTTATTATCTCCCCCGGTCATATGGCTAGAGATTTTTCCAGGCAGAAAATCTCATTTTATGATAGTCCCCGGTTTCAAGTTCTTTCATTTATATTGTTAAGCCCTACAAATATTATTCCTCTCTTCATCAAAAGAACCATAACTTTTTATTACTTTATTATAAAAATATAGTAAATATATACTTAAAGGCACATTTGCTGCTGAGCTTAAACCCTTGAGTGATTCTATAGCAAGACATGTGACACACTTATGTTATTATTAATATTGAGTAATTTGCAGTTGAAAATAGATGGCAGCTATTTTTATAAATTAATAAAGCATCACAAACTCTATATGACTGAACTTAGAATTACTGGCTTTTAAAGTTTTAATTCATTTGCTCTCACGCATCATAAGAGAATTTTTTATCCCTAATGTGAAGTCAGTGATTACAATCCTCTGTCCCTCCTTCAATAAGGAAGCACCTCTGAGGGGAGTCTCATCTCTCTTAGTAGGTGGCGAGAAGGTAAGGCAAAGCTCTGTTGTAATATTCTTACTTTTCCTCTTTTTCCAGGAATTAAGAAAAATACAACAGGGTCTGCGCTCAGAACCTCTTCCTCATGACTCTGCAACCAGAATTTTCCTCTCCCACTTCATAGTACAGGAAGAGGTAATCCTAGCCCCAAATTTCAGCACTCCTCGAGCCTCGTTGGCAGCTGTCTATCGGAGTCACGCTGGTGGCAGTCACGGAGGACACCAGGTTCAACTGGAAGAGTTTCCCTGAGCAAACACGAGGCTCAGGGAAATACACAGTGGAGTCATAACACAGACTGCGCTCTGGGTCTACGTCGTGCTTTGCAAAATATAAAGAAAATTGAATTGCTGATAAATATTTCTAGAACCTACACCAAATTCAATTCATAAATTGTCCAATGTCAACAGGATCTTAAATAACCCCTCTGAAAAGCCCTCTGGTAAACAGTTCAATGGCTGATCAACAGAAATAAGATTTTCACCCAGAAAATTTTTAATAAGTTGTTTTAATACAAGTACATGATCCTACACACGAAAAAATAAAATTCCTCCCATTTGGAAATATTCTAAAATCTTTCATGTAAAGTATGATTATTGGAGCATCTGACTGGCTCAGTTGGTTAAGCATCCGACTTCAGCTCAGGTCATGCTCTCACGGTCTGTGTGTTCAAGCCCCACATAGGGCTCTGTGCTGACAGTTCAGAACCCGGAGCCTGCTTCAGATTCTGCGTCTCCCTCTCTCTCTCTCTGCCCCTTCCCTATTCTTTCTCAAAAATAAACATTTAAAAAATATCCTAAATGTGATTATTGAATCCTAATGACTTGTCAGTGTAAGCAACATCTGTTGCATATTCTCTGTATCTGATCTGAACTATTTCATGTAATTCTCACAACTTCTCAGTGAGATAGGTATATACCTACAAACAAATAAATGTGATACACAGGGGAATAATTATAATTCACATCTATCTATTTAAAAGTTCATTTGTTTTTGAAAGAGACAGACAACAAGAGTGGGGGTGGACAGAGAGGAGAGAAAGAGAGACAGAGAGAGAGAGAGAGACAGAGTAAATGAATCCCAAGCGAGCTCCACACTGCCAGCTCAAGGCCCAACATGGGACTCAGACCCACAAACTGTGAGACTATGACCTGCGCTGAAACCAAGAGTCGGATGCTCAACGGACTGAGCTACCCGGGTGCCCCTATAACTGACATTTATAAACATTGCTATGAAAGTAAAAGAAATGAAGCACTTAAGCTTGTCTGAGAGTCAGAGGAGGCTTCACAGAGAGGGTAGCATTTAAGCTGAAGTCTGAATGATGGCTGAGGTTAGCCATGCACGCACAAGGACTAAAGCCTTATTATCACCAGTAGCAAGGCACTATGACCTTAGTAACCAGCTGGTATTTCAACATTTTAATGGAGTATAAGATGTAAAGGGTGGGGATGGGGATGGGGGAAGGAAGGAAGGAGGATGGCCAGGAAGAGGCCACCAGCTGGCCACGGGCTAGATAACAGAATGGGCTAGGGTGGCAGGCAAAGAAACTTCTACCTGAACAATTTTAAGGATCAGATTTTTATGTTAAAAAGAGTACTTTGGACAAATGGGATAAGAATAAAAGAAGAGAAACAATATTAAACTCCTTTAAGTAAAAGTTGATGGTAACCTAAACTAAGTAGAGGCTATTAGGGTGTTAAAGAGAAACAGATTCAAGAGATACTTGGCAAAAAGAGTGTATAAGCCTGGTGACTGACTATAAGACAGATGAAAGAGAAAAATCTTGGATATCTCCCTGGTTTTTTGGCTTGAGTGACTGACTGGATAAAAATCATGATAGGTTGATTTTAAACATGATCAAACAGAGAAGCCCATGGAATATCTAGGCAGATAGCCAGTTGCCAATTAGATATCCAGGTGTGAAACTGAGCAGAGGGATTTGGATTTGAGAAAGACCAGCCCATGAGGAGGACTTGACGCCATGAGAGTGGATGAAACAGCCTTGAAAAAATAGCTGGGATGAAAAGATACAGGAAAATAGGGCAGGCTCCTAGGGGATGCTTTAAGGGGTTGTTTATAGGATGTTGAAGCGGTTGTTATGGGATAGAGATTTGACAAACTGGATTGAAAAGAAAGAGATATATACTTTGGCTCTGAGCTTGTAAAGAGTTAGAATGCTGAATTAAGAGGCAGTCATTAGATAAAGTGAATGCATCCAACAGACTGAATTCTACACACAATTGTTTCATATAAGGACCCACTAACTTTCGTATTTGTGTAATTGGAATATACCTGGGCCTCCAGGACCTTGTCCTTCCCCCTGAGTCTTGCCTAGAAACCCATCAGAATCAAAAGACAAAGGCAGGAAGTGAAGGCAAAGAATGCCAAAAGGGTTGGAGACTATTTTTTTAAACTGAAATTTTCTAAGGAAGTTGGATGTAGAATTATAACATTGTATATTAGAGAAAAATTCTAAAAAAAAAAAAACCCTCCCCCTTTCAAGTTATATTAGCTGTCACAGCTGTCATCTCAATGTCTTCTCTCATTTTCCCCCCATAGCAGCCCCTTCTGACCCCCCACTCCTACTGTCCTGCTTCATGGGCAGGAATCTCTCCCAGGCCTCTGAGCTTCATTTTGCATCCACATCTATTCATTAAAGGGGAAAAGAAGGACATTTCTTGGCACCAACTTCAGAAGTCCCAGAAAGGAATGACAAGGATTATAAACAACAAATTTTAATATTTTCTCAGACATATTTTTGTGTGTAAAGTCACTCAGCTATAAAACAGGCATATATACATCTTTGGTTTCATGATATTGTATATTTTAGATCTTATTCAAATTGCAAATAAATGTTGAGGACTCAGCTATTGAAATCAAACGAAGATTAAATAAATGATAAGCATCTCAGACATAAGTGCATTTTTCTGCAAAGGGATATTTATAAACTATATTTTCATCAAAAATTAGAGAAAAATGCACCAGATACATATTTGGTTTTAATCGTTCAGCTTTTTCACAATATGCACCACAGGAATGGTAGTTTTATAGGAGAAATGCCTAATTCTGAACAACTCCCCAAACTTCATCAAATGTAATAAATTCCAAGTACAATCTGGTAATTTTTAATTTTCTAGGGGTGCTTTTATATATAGCCTTCTAAACAAAGTAATAATGAACATTCACTTATTACCAGTGTGTTTCCTTAGAATATTGAGTTCAGAGAAATCACATATTCACAAATCAAATTCCCTAGTGGTTCTGATACCACTAGATCTAAAAGGAAAACCCAAGAATCTGCATTGTTAGCTAGTACACAGTTGACTCTAATGCATGTTCACAAAGAATCATCTGTGATGCCTAGTAATTCCCAGGCACCAGTGCACATTTACTAAACAAGAAACTTTTGACAATGTTCCTATAGCCAGTGAATTCACATCTTTGTAAGAGTTTGTGTGATACTTCTGATCAGGTAGGGATGAGAATCACCCCATTAGTGTAGATTTCTAACAGCAGATTATGGCCACAATGCATTGTTACCCAGACTCCATTATCACAGTATAATAGTCTAGCTTAGCTAAAATCAAACAACCCTGAATGATTCATTGTAACTTAAGGTTACTCTGAAATTTTTTCCAACTTAATTAATTTGTTTTCTTCTATCCAAATAATGTAATTTAGATATAGGAAAATATCATGTGTCAACTGCACTTTAATTTAACAGTCAAAAAAATCCTGTAATGTGGGACATGAAAACTTGTCATGCTACAGATGAGAGTATGGACTCGTACAGAAGTGACTTAAACACATTCCCACTGCCACTAAGAAATAGAGTCTTGCTTCGAGTCTACTGCAAAAGTGTTCCCATCATTCACTAAGCTTCCTGCCACCTAGTGTAAGGGCGCAGGTCTGATCCAAGCTTCCCCTCTGACCCTGAAGGCCTAGGTGTCAGCTTCTCAGAATCATTAGACAATAGAAGTACACACTTTGCCCAAGGAAGGAGGGACCACCCTTGTAACATCCAATCAGGAAAGGCCAGCTAACACCTTTAACATTTCTAAGGGCAGGCCTAAAGATGGAGGTTATAAGATAATCACCTATTGCTTAAGACTAGTCACGCCCTAGGTGAGGGTCCTGGGCCCACTCTGTGATTGGTCAATGCTCCAAATGTTGTAATTGGCTCCCACTGGGGGTGTCAATGTATGGTTAAAGTTACTGCCCATATTGATAGAGGGTAGGGATTGGATCGCTGTGCCTGTGTTGCCATTTCCTGTAACACCCCCTCCCTAAAAAAGCCCCGACCCCACCATGCTCGGGGCTCGCTCTCCACATGAATCCACTGCGCCGGTACAGTCTGTGAGCCTGAGCTTAGGCTCGGCCAGCCTAAACTTGTAATAAAGCCCTTTGCTTTTGCATGCATGACTCGGTCTCCCTGGTAGTCTCTGGTTTTGGGGGTGATATTACAATCTGGGTATAACACTAGCAAGTGCTCTGTCATGGTCATTGTGTATATTATTTAATTTGATATACACAATACTATAAGGTAAGGGAAAAATATGGGCTTTGGAGTCACACAGACCTGTTTTTCTAATCCTCATTTTGCGGAATCCAGGCTCTGTTTGTGTACTGTGAGCAATTCTTGTTTTCTTCATTTTAAAAATTAGAGATAATAATATCAATCTTGTAGGGAGGTTGAGAAGATTAAATAACATAGTGTGTCTAGGCATCCGTGCTCAGCATATAGTAAATGCTCAGTGAATAACAGCCTTTTATTTTTCTTTCTTGTTCCTTCTCTCCTTCCATGCTGCCTGCTTTAGGGTCTAGTGTGTTTCCAACACAGCATTCTGCACTTCTTATTAGCCATTTCCTCATTTCTACTGTGGAAGGTTCTTACTATGGTCTTCTAGGATCAGACCCATCCTGATTCTAAGTGCACTAGGCTGGACTTTGAGCCACGTGTTGCACAACATTTCCCCAAGGCTCCTCATGCTTGTCCAACTCCAGAGTTAATGGACCTCTGACTCAAAAATTATCTGTCAGGGTACTGGGCTGGGATTTGGAAGACTCAAATTCTAGACTGGGTCCAACCACTGACTATAACCTGAGGCAATTTACCAAACCTTCCTGGCCTTCAATTGTGAAACTGGGATGTGATGATATGACCAAAATTTTTCCTCCTACTCTAAAATGCTAAAATTCTAAAATATTTTTAAGCTTTTTGCCTAAAAATGGCTGTTTTTCATTTCTTATTTTAGGTATGAGTTTAAAATAAATGTTCTGAATTACTGGGGATTGTTGTACTGGCTTCCATGATGTCTCACTGCCTAAAACATTTCTTTTTAAGCTATTCCTTAGCTCTATCATTGTATCTTAAAAACTTAATAGACGAGCTCATGGAAATATATCCCTGACATTCCATGAAGAATAACTACAAAGTGGGGCACGTGGGTGGCTCAGTCAGTTAAGCATCTGACTCTTGGTTTTGGCTCAGGTCATGATCTCATGATTCATAAGTTCAAGTCCTGAGTCAGGCTCCATGCTGACAGTATGGGGTCTGCTTGGGATTCTTGAATTCTCCTCTCTCTCCACCTCTCTCTTTGCCTATCCAATTCTGACCTGAACTATAATCACACTTTAAATATGAAACCCACCCCAGAGGAGCTGGGAGCCTGATCAAATGGCAGAATGTGTGTCTTCAATATTGCACTTTTTTATTATATACAAGTGGTTCAATGACAAGTGGTAACTGCTACATATGACTCCCAGGGCCAACCATAATACACACACCAAGATGGGGGTGAAGGTGAGGGCTGGAACATTCTTTCAGTTACTAGTCAACCCATGGCACCTGAAAACAATGATGCATCCATTGAAGAACTACAAATCTGAAGGAGTTATATCTTGCTGCCTCTATGTGGCTTTGAAAAAATTACTGCTCATGGGCAACAGTATAGAATTTATACTTTCCCAGTTTTTAATCATGTTCTAGCTCTCTTTAAAAAAAAAAAGTACCTTGGAGACTTAAGCATTTAAATTGGGATAAAACTTGAATGTCTCTATTTTCCACTTGCTTAACCAAATCTTATAATTCCTTCAAGCACCATTCTTCCCACATTATCCTTAAAGACTTGACTGATCTCACCTACTCACAATAATCCCTCATAGGACTTACTGTCTGTTTCAAAACTGTGATCTACATCATATCTTAACTAGACTATTAGTTTCATTTTCAAGTGAGTGTGTTTATCACTCCAGCACCCATGATTGGACTCGAAAATTTGTTTGCCTGGTAACCCCAGCTTATCTGTTATCTTCTGCCAATTTTCTTGATACTACAGGTCACCTGCTAAGACACGTTCTGTGGCACCTCCTGCAAACTGCCCACTTGGCTGGACTATCCCATGCTGCGTGGACATGACTTACCATAAAAAATCTGTCTACTATTTGGAAGCTAGTCACTGGGACTATTTATAAATATATTGAGATTCTCCATGATTGTCCCTGAATATTCTGCTTTCCTACTGGATCAGGTGATGCCAGAAGTACAAAATGGTGACAGTAAATAAAAGGGAGATTCAACCTCTTAGGCACATATCATGAAGACAGTAGGCATTTATGGTTAATCCAGGAATTACTTAAATTATAAACCCTTATTTCATGTCATCATTTGGGACAGAAATTGTCATTACAGTGTTTTCAAGTAGGTGTATAACATTTGAGTAACAAAAATGAAGAGGTAAAATAATTGTGAAAATGAGTTTAAAATGCTTTGAAAAAGGTTCCATAATGTATTCCCAAAGCTGAAGGACATGTTAAAACTGGTGGACAGAGATTTAAACAACCCTTTCTTTCTAAGTGGCCTATAAACAAAATCAGTCAGAACAACTTGTCCAGAAAATATATGCTAACTTGTCAAAACACCACAGCTATTTATTTAAAATCAGTTCATGCTTGTTGCTCTGCCCTATGTTCTAAAGTGATTGATTCCATTTTCAACAGCTATGACCTCGAAAGAAGTGCCCTACTGAAGTCAGGTGATTGGAGTTTTGAAATAAAGTCCACCAAAAGTCATAATGTCTTTTTTTTTTTTTTAACTAGTCAACCTACTTCTGAGAACCATACATAAAACAAAAGCAAACACATTTTTAGAGGTTACAAAGTGAAATGTTTGTAGAATGCAATTTTCATAATTATTTAGTGCATTAGGAATTACTTTTCAGGAAATATCACTTTTATCTAAGTGGTTTTCAAACTAGACCAAAGAGTCCTTTTTAACACTTAACTGAGCAATTTGTTCAGATTTTTATTTGGATATTTAATTACAGTAAAATCCTAACTCAGTGAAAATGACCTAATTTAATATTATTGATAGCTCATTCTCCTGCTGTTGGTAAACATTTTGCTTCTTGAAAAATCTCATGTAATTTGGCTTTTCTGAAATAATGCTGTGATCATTCATTTATTTATTCTTTTATTCATAAATACTTATGGTAAAGCTACAATGCACAGCTGTGGGAATGAAGACATTGAAAAAACATACCTCCTCTCCTTGAGAGCCCACATGTTAGAGTAAGGACGCAGATACATAGGTATGAAGGTACTAGGTAGGTATGTGGAGAAATTACAAGTGTTGATAACATGTATCAACAGTGTAAAGATTCATCAAAATACAATCTTTGAATCTTTCATCTTCTCCTTAAAAGCCTCTCTTCTAGAAGACTTCTTTCATCTCCTTGAAGCACATAAAGCTGATATTATACATGTAATATATTTTATATTATGAATCTACTTTATAATTAAATCAAAGGTATACCCACACAGAAGGTGATGAGAGAAGCCTTCTAGAGGAGAGGATGTTAAAGAGAAGAGGTTCAAGGCAAAACCTTTCTATACTCACCTATAAATTCCAAGAAATTTATCTTCTCATAGCTTTCTCTGCCTCCTGGACACTTTTTCAGCAGATGCTATCCTCATGCTAGACTACATTGATCCAGTTGTAAAATTTAACAACTTTTAATATTCCCTACACTGAGCCCCTAGAGTTCAGTTATATAAAGCATTCAGAAGGGACAGAGAATGCATGGAAACATAACAACAGATATAATTTAATCAGCCTCCATGGTCATTACCATTGCCTCATCCCACCACCTCTACCCGCCATCCACAGTGGAGAATTTTACTGGCTCCTCAAGTCATCCCCACCTATGCCCATCTTTCTGGCTCCACACCTCTCCTCCTCCTCCTCCTCCCCAAACCTCCTCCCCACTCTCTTTAGTTCCTCCTTTACTTCCTCTCCCTTCCTTCTTTCATTCTTTCTCTTCCTGTCTAGTTAAAAAGTACAGAATGTTCTTTATCTTATAAAGAGAAAGCCCCTTTATTTTAAAGCCTCCATTTCACCAACTAGATCCTAGGGTGGCAGGGAAGATAAATTTTAAAAGTGGCAAATGTAGGAGTGTTTGCTTTTTTACCTGAATAATGCTTCTAAGCAATTTCTTGAAATGTCTTTACTTTTCTACTCATATTTATTCTATTACATCATGAATTCCTTTGTATCACAAATGCCCGTGGACTGTGTCATTGACCTCTGATTTCCTTTCCCACTGTCCTGTGTCTCTAGCACCTGATATGATGTATAGGACGAATTAATTTGTAAATGTTTTGTTTTGTTTTGTCACATTCTTTATCACTAGGTATTTTTCCAACTGTATTGAGGTATAACTGACAAAGAAAATTGTAACATTTAAAGCGTACAACATGATGATTTTAATATATATATGTGTGTGTGTGTGTGTAGTGAAATGAGCACCACAATCAAGTTAATCAATAGATCCATTACCTCATATAGCTTATTTTTTTAAATGAGGATGCTTGAAATGTACTCTCTTAGCAAACTGCAAGTATACAAGACAGTATTTTTCACTAGAGTCACCATGGTATCCATTACATCCTCAGAACTTACTCATCTTAAAACTGGAAGTTTGTGCCCTTTTACCAACCTCTCCTTATTTTCAACACCTGGCAACCACCATTCTACTCTCTGTTTCTATGAGTTTGGTGTTTTATTTGTTTTAATTAGGGTGTAGTTGATGCACGATGTTACATTACTCTCAGGTACACAACATAGTGATTCAACACCTCTAAGTTATATTAGGCCTATGACAAGTGCAGCTATCACCTGTCATCATACCGTAATATTGCTGACTATACTACCTGGACTGTATTTTTTTATTCTATAACCGGAAGCCTGTATCTCCCACTCCCCTTCACCCATTCTGCCCATTTCCTACCCCCTCCTTTCTGACAACCATAAGTTTGTTCTCTGTATTTATAGATCTAATTCTACTTTTTTGTTTCCCCCCCTCTTTGTTTTGTTTCTTAGATTCCACATTCCACATTAAATTAAATCATATGGTGTTTGTCTTTCTCTCTCTTATTTCACTTAACATAATAGCCTCTAGGTCTATTCATGATGTTGCAAATGGCAATCTCATCCTTTTTCATGACTGAGTAATATTCTGTATTCACACTATACCTTCTTTATTTATTCATCTATCTATGAACACTTGGGGTGTTTCCACATTGTGGCTATTGTAGATAATGCTGCAATAAACACAAAAGTACACATAGCTTTTCTAATTAGTGTTTTCATTTTCTTTGGGTAAATACCTTGTGGGGGAATTATTGGATTATGTGGTATTTCTATTTTGAATTTCAATAATCACCAGGGAAATGCAAATCAAAACCACAATAAGGTATCACTTTATACCTGTCAGAATGGCTGGAATCAAAATCAAGACAAGAAATAAGAAGTGTCGGTGAGGCTGTGGAGAAAAAGAAATCCTCATACACTGTTGGGGGGAATGTAAATTAGTACAACTACTGTGGGAAACAATACGGAGGTTCCTCAAAAAATAAAAAATAGAATTCATGAATGTTTTCTGAACTTAATGGATCAACACTAGGTTCTCACTGTGACGATCAGGACACTACTCTCAGCCGGAGAGAATTTTTTTGTTCATTGTTCCCCTTTTTCAAATTCTAGCTGCTGCCCTTCTACTCTCCTCTCTTTTTTCAAGTTTTGTCCTCCTGTCCTGTCTACACTGATCTCTCTCTTTCTCTTTCTTTCTGTTGGGCAGGTGGACTCCTAGAACACTTCTTTTCTTTCTTTGATTACTCTACAATACATTACAGGTTTAACTCTTACATATCTTAGGTACTTCTTTCCTTCATCTAACAAGAGAAGAATGGGTAGGACATGACTGCAAATTAGATACTTACGCAATGAACTGAAGGAATATAAAAGCCAAATGGCAAAATTATAAATATTAAACAGACTTTGAGATAAGATTTACTCAGAGAGAAGTATTTTTTATAATCTACTTCTCATGTTCTGTAGGAATGTGTGATTTATATGAGCCACATGTTATATTTTACTGGCATCTGTTTACGCCTTGATCTAGTGTCCTTACTAGAACTGCAGAAAGATGTGATACATCAAATGGTCTTCACAGTAAATGTAGAAAAGTCCTACTTAATGAACATTCATAAAATGTTTTCTTTTCTTTTTATCAAACATTAAAATACCTTTTGATAGTATAAGTTGAATTTGTCTACTATTAGAAAAGTCTAGGGCCAATTGCTTTAAAATCACTTAAATAAGTCCAGTGAGAGAAAATCTTTTCATGAAATTATTCCCTCCATTTCCACTAATTTTGCTACTTTTCTATGTTTCTTTTGTCTGAAATATGTGAATCTATAATAAATGAGATTGCAGGTTAGTTGGCTATGGACTTGTAGGATATTTATTATATATTTTTAAATGCCTTGAATACATTTACCTTTTGGGGCTCTGTTTATTTTACCACACACACTAGTTCCTGAAACTTGAACATGAGGTTCCCAAAGGGGGGCAGAGTTTGCACGAGACTCGGTGCTGAAATGTCACTTCTTTATCCTCATCAAGCAATTATTACTCTGGGCATTCTGCTGCCCATGTAAGGCTCTGGGTTAGGGAAACTCCAGGGACACATAGTTATGAGTTATGGTTCCTGCTCTTTGGAGCAGGAAAAAAGTGAAATGGTGATTTTCTGTGCAGGTGAAAAGTGCTGCAGGAGTTCCAAGGAGGAAGTGAGTACAAACTGGTTTTCAAGAGGGGGAGCTGGAAGGGTCCTCAGCGGTAGGGTCTGGATGACCAGAGCAGAAGGGGACACATCTGGGGAGAAAAAGAAGCTTACAGACACCCTGAACTAAGTGTGCTGTGGTCAAGGGCCAAACACCAAGCCCTTGGTCTGTGGTAGACCTACAGCACAGGATGGTCTGGAGTAGAGCTACGGCATAGGGTACATGTGAGAAAACACAGCAGGGCCAGATGGTGAAGGGCACTGAGAGCGTGCTCTTGGAGTCCTGTCCTGACTATACTTGGACAATGAGGTATCACTTTGGCTGAGAAGAGGCCGGTACAACATGACATTTCAGATTGGAAGTTTATGAGCTTGAGCTGCATGGAGTGTGTGGGACAAGGGGACCTCTGGAAGCACAAGTTCGCATAGATTGTTTTACAATAGTATAGAGGAGACTCAGGACTGAGCAGAGATGAAATGAGAAGGAAGGATTAGGCCACAAAAGATACCAAAAGAAAAGTCAACCGGCCTGGTTCGTTGACTCTGTATTGGTGGGGGGTGCGGGGGGCTTAGCGGCTGGGGGGTAGAGAGAAAGGAGTTAAGGGCCCTAACTCTTGGGCCTCTTTCTGGACCTTCCTTCATATTAGACATCAATTATTTTAGCTTGTGAGGCCCAGCATCTGCTGCTTTTCTGTGGAACTGCCTCGCCCCCAGTCATTTCACTGATGGGTGGCTCAGGTGGTTAATAAGCCTGACAACTAGAGCGGGGTCTCCCTCTGAGGTATTGGCTGTGGCCATCTCCTTCCATGTGAACTGGGAAGCTGACAACGTTTCTTCACAGTAAGAAAAGGAAAGGAAACAGAAGGGGGGGTGGAGGGAAGATGAGAGATGGAGAATAAAAGCTAGGTCTGGGCTCCCCGGAACACTTTAGTTTCTGCTTTCATGTGTCCCTAAAACGTAACTGCATCCCTCCTCTTTAATTCTGTACGACATCCTTATAATACAGTATTACACACACCCCCACCTGATCAAGCTAGCTTGGCAGGTTGTTACTTGCAGCCCAAATCATCCAAACTGGCAGATTCCTCAGCACAGGCTCCTCATTGTCAGCCCTCGGGTGCTCTGGCTACTCTCCGAACACTTCAGCACTTTCCTGACTCCACATTTTCCTACCGTTTCCTTCTTCTAGATGCTTTCCCATTCTCAATCCTGCTGCCTCTCCCTGCATAAATCTTTACTATCCTTCCTTTCTTTCTCTCTCCTTGTTAAGTACTTTTTGAGTTATTCCATAATATCTGTAAATTGTAATGTTTCATTTTCCCACTTCAAGTACCTGATCTTAGTGACCTTATTGGAAGAATAATTAAAAAGATATAAAGAGGGTAGAAGGTGATCGATAATAGTGCAAAAATCAGGAAGTTCATGCTCTCATGTATACAAGTGTAAACAAATCCGAAGGACAATGGTCTATTCGGTTACTAATACCTTTGACTCTAAAATGGGTTCAAAGAGGAAGACCATTTGGCAAAAGCACATATTTTTACATAAGGAAGTATATCATTTAGGAGTATCAGATGAAAGAAGATAAAAACAGCCTCTGAGAGGTGCTTAGGTAGCTTAGTCCGTTAAGGAATTGACCCTTGATTTCAGCTCAGGTCATGACGTCATGGTTCTTGGGATCAGCCCCATGTTGGGTTCTGTGCTGACAGTGTGCAGCCTGTTTGGGATTCTCTCTCCCTTTCTCTCTGCCTCTCCCCCACTTATATGTACTCTCTCTTTCGCAAAAGAAATAAACATTAAAAAAAAAAAAAACAGCTTCTGAAGGGCTCCTGGGTGGCACAATTGGTTAAAGTGTCCGACTCCAGCTCAGGTCATGATTTCATGGTTCATGGGTTTGAGCCCCGCGTTGGACTCTGTGCTGACAGCTCAGAGCCTGGAGCCTGCTTTGGATTCTGTGTCTCCCTCTCTCTGCCCCTCCCCTGCTCACACTCTGTCTCTGTCTCTCTCTCACAAAAATAAGTAAACATTAAAAAAAAAAAAAACACAACCTCTGAATGAGTAATGCATAGTATACTATTTAGTGCTACAAATTTGATTTTATAAATATCCAGAGGAGGCCTTACAGCAAGTGAGAGACAGATATGGAACCCACCAAAGCTTTCTTATTTTCTCCACAGTGCTAAACTATCCCACAGGAAATGAAAAAGAAATACACCAATTTTTAGATGAGACATTCAATTTTATGTAATTTTTAAAATTGATAACATATTTTAAATGGTTATCCATTACTGTAGAAATATACTCCAGGAACCATCTTGAACCTCATGCCTGGGCTATATTATGTAGCAACAACAACAACAAATGGTTATTCTCCTTTAAGATACTACAAAATGCTGCTTATAAAGGCTTCTCTTTGCCTCTAAAATGCGAGAACCGATCTGCTATCTTGTGAAATCTCACATAAATCTGGCCCACAACGGCGTTTACCTTCCCCTCAGCCATTGTGGCCTTTGTTCTGGTAACTTACAATGTCTCAGGAGGGGAAAATCCAAAATTGCCTTATAAAATCAGTATGAGAATGTGTGGCAAACGGACGGACATTTAATGAGCAAGACAAAGTGCCAAGAAATAGTTAATGTTTCTTTTGGCCTCATTCAAAGGAACATTCCTAAGACCCCAAAGCACACGCCGCAGAAGATTACATGAGCGCACTGGCTGGCGCAACGCTATTGCACAAACAATCTGTTGCTGAGCGCGGCAGAAATACTGTTTACATGAAAATGGAAGGATCTCTAGTGAGTACTGAAAGAAAGTGATAATTTCCATAACCAGAAAAAGCATTTTTACATCATTCCATTTCAACCGCTATAAAACCCTGAGTTGCTCTGGCAATTGCTTATCCCTGCTTTGCTGGCTTTATATCATCCTCTTCTCTGCAGCTTTTCATTTACGAAATGACAGGGTTTTTTGTTGTTGCTTTGCCTTATTTTTTTCCCTGAAGCCTTGGCAGAAAACACCACCATGCTGTATGCTTTCTCAGGGTCCACCTTGCAATGTTCATACAATGAGTTTTTGGTGCTACTTTCACAAAAGCCCAGTTGGCTTATCCGCCCAGCAAAACTGCTAAAACTATGATCAGAAAAGCCCGTTAATAGCCACTGTACACTACGCACTTCTCTACCTTTATGGCCCCTTGCACTCTACATACAGTGTTTGTTCTACTGAGAATAAAGCACAGAGCAGTTTCAGAGAGAGAAGGGAAGTACAAAAACACTTACCTGCATTACAATAAGGAGGTCAAAGACCAAGATGAAAGAAGCCAGGAATGCTCTGGAAACTTCATCACTGGGCAGAAATCCCCGATTCAGGTTGTCCCAGCTGATCCAGTCAGTGGTAATGACAAGTACAACCACAGAAGTGAGAGTGAAGAGAACCGTCCTGCGAGGAACAAGACACTCATTAGAGACCATCAGACATAATAATACAGACAGTGAAGAGTGTGTGCAATCTGTACTTTATTCAATGTCTGCCCTCTGCCAAGTACCCTTTGCCAAGGCATATCCCCCAAAATGAAGATGAACGAAGAAGTAAATTAGCGCTTTTTTCTTTCAAAAGCAATTAGCAAAAGGTATGATGGCATCTGTCCCAAGATTCTCCCTTAAGAACATTAAGGTAATGATTATAGAACAAATAATTAACAACAAACACATTACAAATGGCCTTGGCTAGTGCAATATGTGTCCCCAACAGAACACTGGTGTGTAGCTCTCATCCCATGAACATCATTTACTGACGGTAGTAGACATGCATATGGAAGAGCAGAAGGCAGATGGGGAACATGTGAACAAGCCTTTGGGTTCTATCATGTGCTGGAAAAGAGGGGTAGTTAGACCAATCCCATCATCATCCGCAAACCGTGAGGAGCTCCGTGGAAGAACTACCTCCACACACCAACGGTGTAGCCGCTTGTCCTCACCAGACTGTGTCATAAATGGCTTGTGGCCTAGTGACCTGTCTAGGTCACACCATGCTTGGTTACCCATTCACTGTTCTAAGATACCAGGGCCTGAACTTATCTCTTATCTTTGTGGCCCCTGTGAAGTCTTGCATAATTGTATCAGATGGAATTCAATGAATTTTTGTTGAAATTGTAACAATGAACAATTAAGCTTTTTATAAAAATATAAAGAGTACTTAAGTTAGTCTTTAATATTGACATTCAAAGTAAATCTGAAATGTGGGCAGCAAAAATTTAATCCGTAATTGTCCGTAATGTAGTTAAGCCTCTGCTTTCAGAGCTATATGGTATCCAGATATTGTTTTGAACTGTAAAAAGGAGTCTATGACCATACCACCCTAAGCACACCTGATCTCATCTGAATTGTAGAAATAAAAATAAAAAAAATTACTTTGAAAATAATCAATCTAAAGAAAGAAAAAAAGAAGAAATAAGGAGAAAAAAAAGAGAAAAGAAGAATGGAAGAAGATACATGGAGGCGAAATAATACCTTAGAAGACTACATACCCATTTTGACCTTTAACAACTTGTTTTTGCCCGCTGATGTCTGATAATAATTGATACAAACAACCCACACAATAATATGGACCATCCTAAAATTCTCTTTTCAACTGAACAAAGCACAGATTTCTAAACCTAAATACTGGGTTTGCTTTTTACAACTTCTTATTTGTAACAAGTTATGCTTTGATATGAATATAATGAACCCCTCCTTAGATTTTCCACTCCATGCAAATAGAACAGATATATTTAAACAGTTTTGAAAAATAAAAATATCTAATAAAATTAATTTATTTTATTAAAATTGTAAACTGTCAAAAGAATTTGACTCATGACCTCTAAAATATAAATTACAGAGTCTCTACTACTAAGTAAAATACCTTTAATCATTTGCAGAAATTCAAACGGATTAATTAAGCATGGGAGGAATCCTAAAGAACTGTTACAATTCAATAGAAATGAAATAGCAAATAATATACAAACATAAGAATAATGGGATTTTAAACAAATTTTTCTCCAGGTTAAGTCTGTTTGTGTTTGTTTTTTTTTAATTGTCTTGTTTTTTTCTCTTAAGCAAATAAAAAGTTTATATATTTAATGCAATAGGAAGTCCCTGGATGGCATATTAGCCCAACAATATCACTCAGAACAAAGCTCCTTTTATCTTCCTTCACCTCCAACCTAAATATGACTTTCACCCTCATCATGGTGAGATGGCTTCTCTATCACCAAGCATTTTGTCCTCCGTCAGGCATGATGACCGGAGTATGGTATTAGCTGTGGGTTTTTTGTATATGGCCTTATTATGCTGAGATATGTTCCCTCTAAATCTACTTTGTTGATAGTTTTTTATCATGAATGAATGTTGTACTTTGTCTAATTCTTTTTTTCTGCACCTACTGAAATAATATGGTTTTTATCCTTTATCTTGTTGATGTGATATAGCATGTTGATTGATTTGTTA
This sequence comes from Mungos mungo, assembly GCA_004023785.1. Classification (NCBI taxonomy): domain Eukaryota; kingdom Metazoa; phylum Chordata; class Mammalia; order Carnivora; family Herpestidae; genus Mungos; species Mungos mungo. The sequence goes on along the minus strand of PISW01007239.1, from coordinate 65,804 downwards.
ATATTAAACCACCCTTGCATCCCAGGAATAAATTCCACTTGATCATGGTGAATGATTTTTTAAAATATATTGTTGGTTTTAGTTCGCTGAGTTTTTGCATCTATGTTCATCAGAGATATTGGACTGTAGTTAGTTGTTATTGTTTTTGTAGTGTCTTTATCTGGCTTTGTCATCAGTGTAACACTGGCCTCATAAAATGAACTTGCAAGCTTTCCTTCTATTTTCTGGAATAGTCTGAGAAGAAAGGGCGTTAAACTCTTAATTAACTTATTAACTATTTTTATGTATTTGGGTGATTCCATGTTGGCTAAATGTGGTAGAAGTCACCTGTGAATTATCTTTTGGGAGCTGTTTTTATGAGTGTTTAAATTTCATTGCTGGTGATTGGTATATGCAAACTGTCTATTTCTTCCTAGTTCAGTTTTTGGAAAATTATGTATTTCCAGGAATTTAACCATTTCTTCTAGGTTGTCTAATCTGTTGGCATATTAATTTTTCATAATATTCTCTTATAATCCTTTATCTTTCTATGGTATTGGTTCTTATTTCACCTCTTTCATTTCTAATTTTATCTCAGTCCTCTCTCTCTCTCTCTCTCTTTTTAAGAGTCTGGCTAAAGGTTTATCAATTTTGTTGATCTTTTCAAAAACTAGACCTTGGCCTCACTGATATGTTCTATTGTTTATTTTTAGCTTCTATTTTGTTTATTTATGCCTAATATTTATTATTTCCTTCCTTCTACTAATTTTGGATTTTGTTTGTTCCTCCTTCTCCAGCACCTTTAAGTGTTAAGTTAGGCAATTTATTTGAGATTTTACTGCTTCTTGAGAGAGGCCTGTATTACCATAAACCTCTTTCTTAGAACCACTTTTGCTGCATCCCAAAGATTTGGACTATTATGTTTTAATTTTCTTTTGTCTCCATGTATTTTTTGATTTCCTCCTTGGTTTCTTGGTTGACCCATTTATTGTTTAGTAGCATGTTATGTAACCTTCATGAGTTTGTGTTCTATATAGGTTTTGTGTGTGTGTGTGTGTGTGTGTGTGTGTGTGTGTGGCTGATTTCTAGTTTTATAACATTGTGGTCAGAAAAGATGCATGGTATGACTTAGATCTTTCTGAATTTGTTGAGACTTGATTTGTGGCCTAACATGTAGTTTATTCTGGAGAATGATGAGTGTGCACATGAAAATAATATGCATTCTCCTATTTTAGAATGGAATATTCTGACTATATCTGTTAAATCCATTTAGTACAAACTATCATTTAAGGCCACTGTTGATTTTCTGTTTGGATGATTGATGTAAGTGGGTGTTAAATCCTCCTAGTATTTTTGTATTACTACTGAGTAGTTTCTTTTTATTAGTAACTATTTTTATGTATTTGGGTGATTCCATGTTGGCTGAATAAATATTTACAATTGGTATATCTTTTTGTTGCATTGTTCCCTTTATTATTAATGTCCTTTTTTTGTCTTCTCTGACAGTCTGTTTTCATCTATTTTGTCCCATATAAGTATTGCTACTCTGGCTTTCTTTTCACTTTCATTTGCATGATAAATCCTTCCCCTCTATTCATTTTCAATCTGCATGTGCCTTTAGGTCTGAAATGAGTCTCTTGTAGGCAGTCTGTAGATAGGTCTTGCTTTTTTTTTAATCCATTCCATCACCCTATGTCTTCTGTTTAAAACATGTAGGCCATTTACATTCAAAGTAATTATTGATAGGTATGTACTTATTGCCATTTTGTTACTTGTTTCATGGTTGTTTTTATAGTTCTCTGCTTCTTCTTTCTCTTGTTCTCTCACAGTTTGCTGGCTCTCTCTGGTGATATACTTAGATTCCTTTCTCTTCATTTTTTTTTGCCTATCTATTACTATTGTTTTATCTGTGGTTACCATTAGGTTTGTATATAGCATCTGATGCATATACAGTCTATATTAAGTTGATGGTCACCTAAGTTTGACTCATTCTTTACTCCTCTCCCCTCCACGTTTTACAAATATGGTGTCATATTTTACATCCTTTTATTTTGTGACTCCCTTGACCAATTTTTAATGATACACCTTATTTTAATGCTTTTGTGCTTCCTACTTTTCTTAATCCTACTTGTAGTCTTTCTTTTTGACTCTCTGAGTCCCTTTTCTATTTTTGTAGAACAAGTTTAGTGGTCGTGAATTTCTTTATTTTTTTTTTGTCTGGAGAATTCTTAATCTCTCCTTCCATCCTGGGTGATAGCCTTGTTGGCTGGACTGTTCTTTATTGCAAGGTTTTCCCTTTCAACACTTTGAATACATTATGTCACTCCCTTCTGTCCTGCAAAGTTTCTGTTGAAAAATCTGCTGATAGCCTTATGGGGTTTCCTTTGTATGTAACTGGGTTTTTTTTTCCTCCTACTGCTTTTTAAAATTCTTTATCACTATTTTTTGTCATTCTAATTACTATTTATCTTGGTATAGACCTCCTTGGGTTGATTCTTTTGGGTGCTCTCAGTCCCTCCTGGATTTAGATATGCTTCCTTCCCCAAATTCAGGAAGTTTTCAGCTATTATCTTGTCAAATAAATTTTCTGCTCCTTTTTCTCTCTCTTCATCTGGGTTCCTTACAATGCAAATATTAATATGCTTTATGGTGTCATTGAGTTGCATTAATCTACTTTCGTTTTTCATTATTAGTATCTCTCCTATTCAGCTTGATTGCTTTTCATTATTCTGTCTTCCAGATCATTATTCTGATCCATTCTTCTGTTTCCTCTAGTTTACTATTTATTTATGTAATTAGTGTATTTTTTATTTCAGTTACTGAATCCTTCACCTTTGATTGGTTCTTTTTAATGTTTTCTGTATCTTTGTTGAGGATCTCAGTGAAATCCTCCATTCTTTTCTCAAATCCGGTGAGTAACTTTATAACCATTACTTTAAATTCTCTATCAAGCATATTATTTGCATCTGTTTTGTTTAGCTTCCTTGCTGTGATTTTGTCCGATTCTTTCATGTGAGACATATTCCTCTGTCTTTTCATTTTTTCTAACTTTCTGTGTCTGTTTCTGTGTGTTAGGAAAGTCAGTTACATCTCCTGCTCTTGAACGTAGTGGCCTAATGAAGAGGTCCTGTAGGGCAAGGTCCCTGTTCACCAGACCTAGTGTTTCAGGTAGTATCCTCTGTGTGTGTTTCATGAGCCCTACTATTTTGGCTGAGCCATGTCTGCCTTCAGTTCATTCATCTGCAATGGCTCTCTTTGCCTAATGTGGGCAGAATTTGGTCCCTTTGGCCAGTCTGGGGCTGCCTCGGGCTTAAGTTGAGTCAGTATTTTCCAGAGATGCTGTAGCACTGAACTACAGGGTGCTTTCCCTCTTTTTTCCCTAGAGAAACTTTCATTGGTAGCAGGGCCTGCAGTCAGACCAGATGTCTGCTCCCAGCCCACTGCTGGGGCAGTAGTTGAGCAGGTGTATGTGGTTATCTTCCTCTCTCCTTGGGGCAGGAGTCACTCTGGTGTGGTTCTGGCCAGTGCTGGGGCTGTGTGCATACTGCCAGGCTTGTGGCACGCCTTTGCATTGGCTGTGGCCAAGGGCATATTGGAGGGTGTATGGCATGTGGCCAGAGAAGTCCACGCTCATCCGCTGAGGGAGAGGATCTGCAGCCACCAGGGAAAAACTCCTGCTAGACCAACTGGGTTGGAGAGGGTAGATGCACAGATGTGTACATGGGTGGTGTGCACTGTCAGCAGGTTAGGTGGAGAGTGTTGCTTGGCACTGTTTCCCGAAGGTGTCCTTGTATCTAGGCTGGGGGTCCAGGAAGGAAATGCTATCCACCAGTTCTTCTGTTCTTAGAGGGGTTTCCCACAGGTCCCTGTCCCTCCAGAACATGCTGAGAGATTAGTAACTAAACCTCCTTCCTGTATACCCCAGGTTTTTCCAACTGCTGCTTCTATGTGTATCTCAGTGTCTCCTTACAGGTGGGGACTCGCCCTCCTGGCTTTCCCACAGACTAGCCAGCTGATTTTCAATGTTCCAGAGTTTAAGTCCCACTGATTGTTAGGCCCTTCTGGTTTTCAAAGCCAAATGTTATAGAAATTTGTCTTCCCTGTTTGAGTCCCCAGTGCCAGGGGTACTTGGTGTGAAGGCATGCTCCTTTCCCCCCATGACACCCCCTGTGTCCCTACCTCCTGGGGACAGTCATGCAGGTCCCTTAGTCCCTAGACCATGTCTCCACCTTTCCTATCATCTTATTGTGGACTCTTCTTTACATTTAGCTGTGGAAAGTCTGTTCTGCCTGACTTCGGGTCATTTTTTGGGTTATTTACACTGATGTTTTGTTATCTAGTTGCATCCATGGAATGAGGTGAGCTGAGAACCCTCTTACTCCATCATCTTCCCCAGAAGTCTACAGGCTAGTATTTTAAATATCATTCCTGTACTTTTCCCAAGAGACACCAGGATCTCCTCTTCTGAAGACAGTTGATTACAAAGGAGTTCATACTTTAATGTTACCTCATTGGTCTAAATGTGTAAACTGGTAATGTAAAATTAAATACTAAGAGGCACATTTTCAGGTGTCAACATCTGGGACTTTGCAGTAAGTGTCTGCTGAGCTATCAGAAACCTCCTCTATTCCAAGATATACAAAGGAGTTAGTCATGCTAATAATCTCATTATAAATAGCCATTAAAGTTAATCATTAAAACATTTTGGCACTTGGACTTTATTATAATGCCTGTTGTGTGAGAATTTTCTAAGTTCATTTCTTGGATGTTTGCTTTATTTGATATATTTTCAATTATCCAATATATAATACTCTTTCTAAGAGCTTTTCATAGGTGTTTTCCTGGCTTTATCGAGTACTTCAATTTTGAAAAAGTTACTGGTGATATTTTGTCACTTCAAAGGGAAATTAAAGGAAACATTCTTCCTGATATTTAATATTTACTACTATAAAAAATTGCAATCATTAAATATGAAGGCATACAACTCAAGAGAATTCTAAAAATAAAGTCTCAAGAGAATGGAGAAAAGAAAAGAAAAAGTGGGACCAAAACACATCAATTGGTCATTCCACTTCCAAAATGATAGTTGGCCCCTTCTCCTGACAGAACTTCAGAAAGCAAATGTACTGCATGTCATTTGTCTTTCTAAGCCACTTCTTATAAAACTGATTGACTTTACCATGCCATGATAATTCAGTTAGGACGCCAGTTTAAAAGAGCCACGACTCAGTGAGGTCACTTTTATGTGAAACTACTACAAAGGACACAGTAATGATAGCAAATTACTATTAGAGTTACGTGCCACTTACAATGTGCCAAGCATTGGTACAAGCACTTTACACAAATTAACTTATGTAACTTATATAATCCTTACAACCTTATTATCACCACCCCCAATTTAAGTGCAGAAACTGAGTCATAGGAAGTTCAAATAACTTGGCCTGAGTTACAGATTTAAAAAGTTACATAAAATATAAGATATGAGTGATATGAGATAATTCACATCCAGGCTGGCTTACAACAGTCTGTGTCATAGCCATTGTATAGATAGTCTCTCATAGGAAGCTCTTGAATACTATCTTCCTGTAACCATGTAGCTAGGATATCATTTATCTTCCTTTTTTTAAATTACAAGTATAATATTGGAAAATTGTCATCCAGAAATACTTAACACTGAAAAGTAAAACTGACAGGCACTGACAAGAACTGGTAGGCAACAGTTAAAAGGGATATTTTCATGGCAGTAAAAATGGAATCTCATAAATGCTGGCCATCAATGCAACATTCTTGGGTTTTTATTTAACCAATATGATTGAAAAGATGTTTACGCTGGACCATGATTCTTGGGGAGTTCCAGTTTCTCTTTTAAGTACTATCCAATTAAACAATTATCTGGATTATTTCCTTTCAGGCTGTAGCCAACACCAGCAGACACACTGGCTCATCAATTTCACTGTCTCTGGGATCTGGCCACCAGTCAAATGGAAAAAAAAACTCATAAATAATTATCAGCTTGAGTGGTTAGTTTCAATTTCATGTTTTCAGATTTCTAGTTTGTTTGCTTTTCCTGAATTATTGCTGATTCCTCTTAGATTAATAAGAGTTAGAAGGTGAGACCAAGAAGGTTAAGAGAACTTTCTTTTAAGTTTTTATTTAAATTCTAGTTAGTTGACATATCATGTAATATTGGTTTCAGTAGTAGAATTTAGTGATTCATCACTTACATATAACACCCAGTGCTCATCCCAACAAGTGCCCTCCTTAATACCCATCACCCAGTTAGCCCCTTAGCAAAGCTTTTCTATTCTAGACATTCCCAACTTCTGGGTGGGCTTGTGGGAACCACAGAGTTGCTGGTAAGGAAGTGTAGATCTGTGTGTGCACTAAGAGTCGTTGGTAAAGTGCACAAACAAAATGTTTCCTGAGAGGTTAGGGGACTTGCTCATGTCAAACAGACTGCCAGTGACAGAACTATAATGAGAATCTATTGATTCTGAGCACTCTTCTTATAGCAAAGCACTTTCTCTCTTCAGCTAAGAATGTTCAGATGTCCTCAAAAATTTAATATCATCTGATATCATCTAGAAACTTACTCATTTTATATCCTACTCAAATATCTATTATATTTGGTGATCAGAGACAGAGTAGAGCATGTATGTAAATCCACTTAATCCTCAAAATGTGGTTTAATTCATAGTCCTAACCACCTCTTCACTATAACTTCTGGATTTTTAAAAATACTGAATTTCTATTTTAAGTAACTAAATTAGTTAATATTGTTGTCCTTCTTCCATTCTTAACCATTTTAAAATATACTTATTGCATAATCAAATAGCCTGAAAGCAGGCATTAAATGAAGACAGAGAAGAACTTACATTAGGTCCTAAAGTCTAATACACTTAGGGTTAACTGTCACACAATTTCATCTTAATAAAACCAGGTAGCAGCAATGTAAATAATCTCCTGATATAAATTGAGACAAACAGGGGAACCTGGGTGGCTCAGTCAGTTAGGCATCCGACTTCAGCTCAGGTCATGATCTTGCAGTTTGTGAGTTCAAGCCCCATGCTGGGCCCTGTGCTGACAGCTCAGAGCCTGGAGCCTCCTTTGGATTCTATGTGTGCCTCTCTTTCTGCCCTTCCCCTGCTTGTACTCTTTCTCTCTCTCAAAAATAAATAAACATTTTTTAAAAATTTAAAAAACAAGTTGAGTCAAACAAACTTGCTGAAATTTGGCCATGCTTTATCCTACTGAAACGAGCAATTTCATGTGCTTCAACATAACTGTGTTTATGTGTTTTAATATATTAGTTATTATGCATGTTCTAAAATGTCTATAATCTTTTATTCCAGTCATGAATATCATATTCTTTTCTGATCATGCTACCCAATTACTGTAACATCTAAAAGGAAATAAAAATCACTTTTATTTCTTTTTGCACAATGTTGAAACTCAACCAAAACAAGTCAGATCACGTTTCATAATTTCTCATAGCAAAATAAAAATCTAAGAATCCTATTACAAATTAAGGTTTAAGGTTACCACTACAATAAAAGACTGCTTGGCTCAAGATAGCAAATTTAATTTTACAATTAAGATATGATATTTCAAAGTGCTAAATATATGAAGTGAAATGTGACATGGTATGTAATTTAAAATGATTTAATATCATAATTTCTAGCCATGTTGTTTAAAGAGAAGAAATACAACAAGCAGGCATTAGCAAAGAAACTGAAAAACTGAGAGCCAATTCAAACATCCAGTTCCCCTCTGAACACTAAGTACCAGCACAAAGAAGTCACAGATGGCCATGAGAGATTGCCAACCCCTTTCATTTTCTTGTTTTAATTATCAAGGTTGTCACTGCCACTCTGAGAAAAACAGTCACTACTTGGGTCCTCAAGCCAATACCTATCCTGAAATATGTGAGTTTACTCAGCCCTGTAGCCTAGTGATGAAGTAAAGGTTTCTCTTTAGGAAGTTGCTAAGGAAATGGTTTAGTATCCTTCTGCTCGCCTACTGAGATCAGGAAGCAGCAAGCGAATCCGAACGTAATGTTTGCTAAGAGATCTAGTGAGAGAGCACAGATTTTCCATATGGCTTTTATTAAGAAAATGTCACTTCTAGTTCTTGGCCAAACGGAACACATTTGTTAAGATAGGATCCCCGAGAAAGGAGATGCAGTTATTAACTCAACTTGTGTGTGGCTTCATTGGGATCTGCAGTCTGCAAAGGAAATTATTGGTTCTACTCTTGTCCATTAAACTATATATTAATGTGTTATTTACCTTCATATCTATTACTCCATGAAGAGAAGTAACCTAACCACACAGGAGCTCAAAAAGCACTGAGAAACTGAAATGAGCAAATAACCTGGTAACTCTTGTTTCTCAAAGGTCTGAAAAAGATGCCTCTGGGTTGGAGCATTTGGCCACGCATATTATAATCTATTGTAATCTGTATGAGAAGCATCTCGACATCCTAATCACATAAGCAATGTCCCTTGGAGTTCTTCAGTCTCTGACCACTACAGTTTATGTGGGTTCCTAAGCATCAGTGATCTTAATATAAGAGGCGGCAAGTGAATAAGTGTATTTTTTTTTTAGTAGCTTGAATTCTACTCATGTCTGGGTAATGCTGGTTTACCTAGAGGTACTTGAAAGTAGATTACTGATATAAAGTATAGTTAGTCTTGGTCATGAGAAAGAATTTGGGTCTCATACTTTGGGTGTGGAATAGAACAGATGTTTTAGGAAAATAATATTGAAGAGATTGCAAAGTCTAGGCTATGGGCTGTGTCATTTATTACTGATCACCAGTGATTGGCACATTTAAAAAACAGTTAAGAAACAATTGAATGAATAAATGAATCTACTTAACCTGGATAGGACGTTTGTTCCTCACCCTTCATGAAGCTCAGATGTTACTACAATTGATAATGTTTCCTCCAGTGTTTATGGAGTTTACAAAGAAGTCAATGCAATAAACAAATTACATTTCATAAACATAATGGGCATGTTAATCCTGTATGTCTTTTAGGAAACTCACCAGCCCCATTTTTCTTCCTAGTGAATTATCTTATACATATGAAATAATTCACCTACTTAATAGAGGAAAACATATGAGACATACTTTAATTGTTTCCCTGGGTATAAAATATTACCACAAGTTCAGTAATGAAAAGTGATAATAAAGACAGCAATGTAGATATACACTCATCAACTATACCCACTACTGTTTAATGAAAATAAGATGATAGCTATGATATTACAAACAGACTTTTGACTTTTACAAATGCAAAGGAGAATTTGAAATATATGAAGTTGTATATTTTCCTGTTGTTAAATTTGCTTTTAAAAAACAAGAAAGACTAGGGTCTTGTCAAGTGGGAGTGAAGTAGGATTAAAGTATGCTTTATTTGATTTTAAAAATGGGAAAGATTTACATACTAGGTTAAAAAATTAAAGGTTTGAGTAAAATTTTGTGACTCTTTTGAAGCCAAGTTGTTTACATAAGTCAAAACCAAGGCCAAGAATACATCTTGAGTATCATTTCAAACATCATTTGAAAAAGATGTATCATCAGAAGACCCTCCACTGGGAAGATCATGTTTAGAACTCTCCAAAAGTACCCCTGGAAGAAAGGATCTTTTCAATAACCTTGGGCACATGGTATAATGGCTAGGAAAGCAGACAGTATGAACGTAACATATTTTTTCTCTTATGAAAGAAGATGAAAATAGACAAAGAAATAGTACAGAAAATAGTACAAAAAAAAATCCCTAAAGTTGTACAAAAATATTTAAAGGAAGTAATGTCATGTCACAATGCAAGATCAAAATATTAGCATTAGAATTCATAAGAGACATCATTCTTGAATTCTAAGGGAAGGGATTTTAAAAAATTATCTAAAGCTTCATTACTGCAGATATATAGGTATTTCTCTTGGGAACCTGTGAAGAATCTATGATTTATTTAAGAATAATTCAGGGAAGAAAAGGGGGAAAATACACTGCTTCACTCAGAAATAGGAGAAGAGCACGCTGGCTCTAGTAATCAGAGGATCAACTCATAAATTTAATTTAATCAGTAATTAATTGCTGGCATTACAAACCAGATCATCAACCTTGTCTGGTCAACCCAGTGAAGAATTCCGAAGCTATGTAAAAAGTGTGGTTTCATCAAGAATTTAGAAAGTACCTTGATAGAAAATGCTACTTTGGGTAACATACAAGATTGAAAAACAGTTCTTGTGTTTTGAATGAGAAAGCTACATTTGTAATGCATGCAGAGGCAGAGAATTCAAGAAAATTTGTTGAGCATTTATTGTGCCAAAGGTACACAGGAAGGTGTGCTAAGCTGAAAGGACACAGGATTGATCTCTGCTCTTGAGTTTGCTGCCAGGTGAAGGATGCTAATGTATACAAAACCATGATATCCAAAGTTAAGCAAGAACCATGATACTATGAAGTTTGCAGGAATAGCCCATTTTTTATTCAGGTATGCAGAGTAGCTAGGAGGTTTAAAGAAATTAAACCTAAATTATGAATATATTTCTACAGCGGAAATAATATTGTAGGCCAAAAAAAAAAACCTAATCTGAAAGCAATATGGAAATGGCAGTGGGTGGGTACCGAAACATGGAGAAGTGGTAGATGTTGACACAGTTTCTAGATTGGGTGACTGAAAGGACTGTGATGCCATTAGCTGACGTGAGAAATATGAAAGAAAAAAGGAATGAAATATTTTGAATTGTTTTGAATTGAAAAGAGATAATAGGAATATCAAGAACAGAATCTTGAACATCACCTATTTTTATGGTGTATCCAGAAAAGGATGGAGACCGGTAAGGCCAGAGATAGATGAAGTGATATGTAAAGTGATCCAGAAGAAAACAATATTATAGAGGCCAGAGAGAAAGGAAATCTCAATAATGAATTGATGGCCCAAAATGCCAAATACTACCTAGAGGTTTTATGGGATAAAGATTAAAGATGGACTGCTGTTAAAGATATTTCTTTCTTCAACACGAGAGTCCTTTGAAAACAACAAAATTGGACATAAATATAGTTTCAGATATTTTTCTCTATAAACTCAGATATAGGTCTAATGTATGTTCCACTCCCAGGATCTCTAGTAGTAAAGGAAGAGAAAATTGAGGGAATTATTTGTCTAATTTGGTTTAAAACCACTTGGTGGCAATTAGCTAAGTAATTGGCAGTTTTATTAGAATTTACTCAAATATCTCAGGCAAAGGTATTTAATGCTTCAATTTTCTGGTATGTTTTATGAACAGAAAGCAGCCACTTTAAGTCATTTTATTTTGTAGACATGTATTTCTCAGTAATAGATTTTGACTTTGCTTGATCATTTCCTTATTAAGGGAAAGTAGTTAGCATGTATATTTTGAGGAATCACTATGTATCATACTTAGAATATTCTAAGACACAAATATATCTACTCTTGAGTACTTTATAACATAATTAGGGAAATAACCTATAATATAATTAGAGAGAAAAGACTATCATATACCAAAATATAATCAGGAATAAAGGAAAGTGTTAAGGTGGCACTGGAATTACCTGTTACCTTGAAGGAAGAGAAAATAAAAGATCATCTCAGTTAGAGGAATAAAATTGGTAGGAAACATAATATTGTATGATGAGGCAATGCATAAATCAGACTAGACAGGGGAAAAGATGGGGCATATGGATTGGGTAGAAATACAATAAGGTTGGTTGTTTATAGGTGAGACCATACTGCTACTGGCCTTAAGGTTTGATTTGATGCTGTAGAAAAGAGATGCTTTTGAGTGCTTTTTTTGTTTATTTATTGTGTGTGAGAGAGAGAGAATGAGAGAGAGAGAGTGAGAGAGAGAGAGTGAGAGTGAGAGACAGACAGAGAGAGAGAGAGACAGAGAGAGAGAGAGAGACCAAGCTGGGGAGGGGCAGAGAAAGATGGGCAGAGAGAAAGAATCCTAAGTAGGCTCGTGCCATCAGTGCAGAGCCCGATAAGGGGCTTGATCCCCAAATTGCAAGATCATCATCTGAGCACAAGTCAGACACTTAACTGACTAAGCCATCCAGGCACCTGACTTTTATTGATTGTCTTCAAAGTAGTATAATATCCTTCACAGACACTGTTTTGCAGGATAGCTTCAGTCTTGGAAGGGTGTGAAAGCTCAGACTGAGAAAGAGTAGAAAGTGCATCATTGCAGTAATGCATGGATGATATGCTATAACTATATTACCACTATGTAGAGAAAACATATAAAATATATTTGAAAGTGGAGTTAGTGGAACTTATGCTAAACTTGGATGACAATTATGGAAAGAAGAAGTTGGAAAGGAAGTTGGTTTGAGAAGAGAAGTTGATGAAACAGATATTCAGAGCTTCAGAAGCTTGTATTTGCTTGGTCCACGTCCTCTAGGCTCTTGTGATGGGCAAATTCTAAGATGGCTGCCAATGCTCCTTGTCGTGTAGAATCTCCTCCCCTTGAGAATGGGCTGAATCTATGAGTATGTTATGGCATCTCTCTTGTGCTTATGTTACCTTCTATTTCAAGGAAAAATTTTGAAGATTTCATTAAGATTACCAAATAGTTGACTTTGGGTTAATCAAAAGGGAGATAATCTGGGTGGGCCTAAGCTAATCACAGAAGCCCTTTAAAAGTAAGTTTTCTTTGGATGTGAGCAGTGGGAATGGAGAGATTTGAAGCATGAGAGGGAGGTTCTCTGTTGCTGAGATGGACGGGGTTATGGGACAAGAATATGAGGGGCCTGTAGAAGCTGAGAGCAGTCCTGGCAGATACAGTAAGAAAATGGGAGCCTCAGTCCTTAGCTAAAAGGAACTGAATTCTGTCAACAAGAGAATGAGTTTGGGAAAGAGCCTCATGCGACAGATGATAATGCAGCCAGCTGCAACCAGAAACCCAGCAGAAGCAGGCGAAGAACATGGTAGTCAAAGAAAAGAGTGGTATCTCTTCCCCTAAACACAGTGCTGCCCAAAGAACCGGAAATCCCAGCCCTCCTGAACACCACGGTCTCGAGGAGGAAGAGGAGTATAAACTCAGGGGAAGGCCAAGGCATTTGGGACATGCTGGATAAGGGAACCCCTTCTGATTTTACCTTACTAGAGTCTCAAGAATTAAGCCAAAGTATAACTCCGGAGCCTCCACATCAAGGATATTTTATCCCCTCTATTTGGAACACTTGTATCTTCAGCTCAGTTTAACTACTGCTTTGATGTGGACTGGCTCGTAAAACAGTATCCACCACAGTTCAGGAAGAAACCAATCCTGCTTGTGCACGGAGATAAATGCGAAGCCAAGGCTCACGTACATGCCCAGGCCAAGCCTTACGAAAACATTTCCCTCTGCCAGGCAAAGTTGGATATTGCATTTGGAGCACACCACACGTAAGCAAATTTTTATGAAATGGGGAAAGTATGATTTTAATAGAGCAAAGGATGCTATTCCAGAAGTGCCCTTAAAGGAAGTTATGGGAGACCATTTTGCCAGGGCGGGGAAGCTATCAATAAGGAAGTAGAGACAGTGGAACTGTTCACTAACTGTCTCAAGACAAAGTCCTTGGATTCTGGCTGCCAACATGAAACTGAATCTGTGATGTGGTCTCTGCTTTCTTTATGCTGAGGACATTTCTTACAGCCAACTTGGGGGGGAGAGTAGATTACAGTTGTGTCCGTGGTTCTGGACGACTGTACGTGTCAGTCATGTGCCTGTGGATTCCACAACTTTACATAAAAAAGGTCTGGTGATTGCTTAAAAAAAAAAAAAACTTGACGTAAGCCTGAGCAGAGAATCCAGCCGTATCTTGCCAGATGTCTGACCTACAGAATTATAAGATAATAAGTGGGTGGTAGACACTAAGATTTTGGTAATTTGTTAGATGGCAACAGGTCTAGAAACTAAGAATTCTTAGGGCCCTAAAATAATTGCTTATTGGAAATATTTCCGAGGAAGATATTAAAAAGAAATGTTTAGCTCTTGATATCTAAGATAATTAAGATAAACTAAAATCTTTATCCATCCAAACTAGAAAGTAAAACTAGGCTTCTGTAGAATGTCTATTCACAAGACAATGCTCACTGAATTAGAAAACCAAAATTAACCTGAAAAGAAAATTTGGTCCAGCTACTTGTCTACAAGTGCATAAATAATTATACAGAGAAGGCTGTCTTTTCTTAAAATTCAACAAGAAAGAACGACATTTTCAAAGTGCATCCAAGCATATTTAAATGCCATCTAATACCTAAATGCAATTTCTCTTAGTTAAATTTAACTACCATAGCTCCAGAAGATTATTAGTCAGGATCTACTCTCTGAGAAAAACTCTTCATATATTTAAAAAGGAAACCTTGTCAAAAGAAAGGAACTGGACTCCAGTCATGGCTCATACTGCTTATTTATGTGCACTTGGAAAAGACAGCTTCTCTCTCAGGCTTATTTTCTTGATCTCTGAAATAATGATAATGACATGATACGAGGAAAAAGAAGTAGGTGATGATGATAGCAGTTAAAATATATTAGGTGGCTATCATTACATTATTACATTCATATACCCATTTCTCAAACCAATCCTATGAGATAAATATCATTAATCACTTTGGTTTGATTAAGGATAGAGACTTTGAAAGATTAAGTAACTTGTCTAAGATCACAAAGCTATTAAATACAGGATTTAGATATAAGCTCAAGTTTCTGACTCCAATGCCAACCTTTTAGCCGGCATGTTATTATCCTTTACCTATTTATGACAATGTGAGAGATGAATAAAATAATTTACCTATTTATGACAATGTGAGAGATGAATAAAATAATTTACGTGAAAGAGCACTGAACATTTTAAATGCTGTTACTACATTTAAAAGACAATAATTCAGTCATTCTAAATTTAGTCTTCTTTCTCCTCATTATTCAACAAGTCATCAATGATAAAGTTACTATAAATTATAGCACTTAAAAGTAGTTGAGGAAATTTTCTTTCACGTTAGAAGACTAATGTTTTGTTGTTGTTTTCCTTTAAATTAGAGATGGTGTGTTAAAAACACAAAAACTTATTTCTCACCAGTAATAATTTTCTGTTTTGGTAGCTGTTCAGTGATAAAAGGGCCAGCCACTCTGAAGCTAGGTGTGTGCTGGTGCAGGCACAGAAATATCTGATTTGGGGACTTTGTGACAATGAGGACTTGGAGAGTATCATCCACCAACTTGGTGAAATGAAGTGGTTTTCAAAAATTATCCCATTAAAATTAATTTTGAGAACATTAAAAGGATCTAGTCTCTGTTAGGTAGCTTCTCAAAGGAGGACTATATTTTATTAAATATAAAATTTGGATGAATCAAATTCACTCAGTTCAAAGGTGTAAATGTAACCTAGTTGTTGGCCTCATTCCCTAGTATTTAGGCACGCAGCTTCCTAACATCCCTCATGTCCTTATCTAAGAACAGGGGCCTCTAAGCCACATTTGCCTTCCTTTCCAGTTTAGAGATTTTAGAAGGTCAAAGACTGGTCCATCCCCCTTTTCATCCATTTTGTTGGAAGGCTTTACCTTATTTGGCGCATGGTCCTTTGAGGTTTGTGATGCCACATGAATTTAAGTGCGAGTTTGGCAACAAGATGGTGGGACTACATGAGTAGCTATCCTACTGCTAAGAAGTGAGATGTGTGTAAGAGGGGGACTGTGGAAGACTGCCCTGGAACTGAAGTTTAACTGCAGGACAGTCTGATATGAGGAGAGAAAAAAATGTAAAAAGAAAACCAAAGAAAATTAGTTTTTTAAAATTCCTACTTTTGGAGCACCTGGGTGGCTCAATTAAGTGCCTGAAAAACTCGGTTAAGTGTCTGACTTTGGCTCAGGCCATGATCTCGCGTTTTGTGGGTTTGAGCCACACGTTGGGCTCTGTGCTGACAGCTCAGAGCCTGGGGTCTATTTCATATTCTGTGTCTCCCTTTCTCTCTGCCTCTCCCCCACTCACACTCTGTCTCTCAAAAATAAATAAACATTTAAAAAAATTTTTGATTCCTATTTCTGAGTACCTAAATCTATTACTCTTGATTCTTAGAAGTTTCTGAATCTTTTATAACAGCCTTAATCCATTTCTGCGTTTCCAAATAAGCCATGTGGAGACCCCTATTCATGCTTGTGCCAAGTCTCAAATTCTTAAATGTTTATACTTGTTAGGGAAGCACATCCCCCCCCCACCTTTTTAAGGTTTATTTATTTATTTTGAGAGAGAGAAAGAGAGAGAGAGAGCGCGCGCGACCAACAGTGGAGGAAGGGCAGAGAGAGACAGACAGAGAGAGAGAGAGAGAGAGAGAGAGAGAGAGACCACCAGTGGAGGAAGGGCAGAGAGAGAGAGAGAGAGAGAGAGAGAGAGAGAGAAAATCCCAAACAGGCTCTGTGCTGTCAGTGCAGAGCCCAATGTGGGGTCACTCCCACAAACCTTGAGATCATAATCTGAGCTCAAGTCAAGAGTTGGACACTTTACTGACTGAGCCACCCAGGCACCTCTTTTCTTTTTCTATTGATAGCCTTGCTTGTAGGGATGCACTAAATGATTTTTAGCAAATATTAAACTCCAGTTGGCTGAAAGCTAAGAAACCAAATTAAAATTTTAGGCAGTTTCTATTCAAAGATAACAATCTTATACGTACAGATGATAAGAGTACTTTTGTTAACCACTCCAAATACTATTGATGTTTTAATGAAGAGCTATCAAAGGAAATACATCTATAATAGCAATGAGAATATGAGAGATTTGATGAATTTCATAAAAAAGAAGATATTAGATTTGACATATGTGACACAGAGTGAAAGACGCAGGAGCACAGACACACACAAAGGATCAGCAGAGAGACCTTCATGCTAGTGACATTCCAGAGATGCTCAAAGCAAGGAGATGGCGTGTATGAAAAGTAGAAAGGGAAATTCAGTGGAAATACGTTAGTAGGCTTCACTTTATTCTCTTTAACCATCCTTGATTTTGGACAACTGAGTGTGGAAAAAAAAAGTCTATCTGATCTTGACACTGGTTATCTGGCTTTCCACTGGACCAAATTTAATGTTATCCCCTTAATTCATTGCAAATCATCATTTACTTGATTTTTCACTGAATTCAATTAAAGGATATAACATATGATTTAAAAAACATTGTTTACAAATGTACTAAATCAATAGATGAAACATGGAAGGCATTGCAATTTCAAGAATAGAATGTGTAATTAATAATAATCTCAACAATGTAAAAATAATATAGCTGATAGAGGTTTGGAGGGTAAGGAAGAAGAGGTAAGAAAATTTTGGTCTTTATTTAAGGTGAGAATTAAAAGAAACAAAACTAAGACTGTAAAAAGAAGTCTGGAAGAGGTATTATAAGGTAGTATAAGAGAGTAAATTTCCCATCATTGATAGTCTGTCATTAAGAGTTACCATTTAAACTTCATAAATTAAAAAAAAATAGAGTAATAAAATCATTTAGGGTTATTTTTAAAAAGAGCTAAACAGGAATTTTAAGTGGTCACTCTGGAGAGTGGGACATGGAGTAGCAGTAATTTATTTTCCATTTTATGTCTTTCAGTGCGACTTGAGTTTTTGTTTTTTATCATGTGCATTATTACTTATATGGTAGTTTTTAAAAATTACACAACAAACCCACAAGCCCTCCTACTTTAAAAGTCATACAATAGAGGGGAGCCAGGGTGGCTCAGCTGGTGGAGCATCTGACTTTGGCTCAGGTCTTGATCTCACAGTTCTTGGGTTTGAGTCCCACATGGGGCTCTGTGCTGACAGCTCAGAATCTGGAGCCTATTTCAGATTCTGTGTCTCCCTCCCTCTTTGCCCTGCCTCTGTTCACATACTCTCACTCAAAAATAAATAAACATTTTTTTAAAAGTCTATATAATAGAGATAGAAGAAAACTTGTATTAGCTATTAGACGTCAATAAAATTACTATTATATGACATTAAGATAAAATTTCCTAATGTATTTAATGAGTCTGGTAAATTTAGTAAAAACAAAAAAAGAAAACTATGGGCCAATCTCAACATGAAATGACACTCATATTCACTGGAGTTGAAGAAAATTAAAATTTAAACCACAAAGAAACACCTCCCCACACCTATTAATTTGGCAAAGTGTGAGCCTGACGATACCAAGTACTGATGAGGATATGAAATAGTGTGAACTGAATGATGTGTGCTTAAACTGTTACAACCACTTTGGACAACTATTGAGTACACGACTGATGGTACAAGTACATCACAAACCACTTCTGGGTACATGCTCTAAAGAAGTCCTTATAATGCACACTAGAATATTTCCAGCATTACTGATCATGATAACAGCAAAAAAGCTGGACACAATACTAATACAATGGATATATAACTCACCTTGTATTAATCCAAAGAAGTATTTACAGCAATGAAAATGAAATTCACAGGTAAACCAACAACATGGATGAAACTCACAAACAGACTGAAAAAGCAAGAAATAAAAGAATGTGTACCTTTGTGTAAAATTCAAAAATGGGTAATCCATAATATATTATTGAGGGATACATGTATGGTTGGTAAAATTGTAAAGAAATCCAAGTAAATTACTATTATAGGACATGAACTGTCATTACCTTAAGGAGGCAAAGAACTGTGATCTAGGATATTTTGGGATCCCTATTTTTGTCTACTTTTTGACCTGAGTCATGGTTAATGCACTGTGTGTGTGTGTGTGTGTGTGTATAATATGTTTATTATATATATACATATATAATCATATATAATATATATACATGCTGAAAGAAGATAACCATGATCAAGTAGAATTTATTTTATGGACCTTAATTGATGAGTAAGTCAAAGGATAAAGAACATCCTCATGAACAGCAAAAAAAAGGATTTGAATACAATTTAACCTCTTACTCTTACAAACTCTTATTAGATACACTAAATATTAACATTTGATATATTAAATATCAATATTCACTATATTAAATGTCAAAGGGAATATGTATTTTTGATAGAGAAAAGGGGAAGGGCAGAGGGAGAGAGAGAGAGAGAGAGAGAGAGAGAGAGAGAGAGAATTTTAAGCAGGCTCCATGCTAAGCACAGAGCCTGGACATGGGGCTTGATCTCATGACTGGGAGAACATGACTTGAGCCAAAATCAAGAGTCTGATGCTTAACACACTTAGCCACCGAATGCCCCTGGAAGTATATTTTTAATATGATAAAATATCTACATTATCTTTCTTGTTGATAAAACACTACACACATTTAAATAGATAATAAAAGTGAGTAAAAAAATGAACACTCGATTTAGGTATAAATCAAATAAAATGTACACAATATAAGATCTTTATGAAGAAAACTACAGAATTCTGAGGAAATAAATAGAAGAACATCTAATAAATAAAAAAATAGTCCATGTTCATGAATAGGAAGACTTAATATTGTTAAGGTGTCAGTTTTTCCCACATTGATTATAGGTTCAATAAAATTCTAATCAAAATTCCAGCAAGATACTTTGTGAATATCAAAAAACTGATTCTAGAGTTTAATATGAAAAGTGAAAAGATCTAGAATAGCCAATAAGATAGTGAAGAATAAGATCAGATAACTGACACTACCTGAATTCAAGTCTTCCATAAAGCTACATTAATCATAGTATGCTTACTGGTGAAAGACTTAGACAGATGGATTATGGAACAAAATAGAGAGCCCAGGAATAGACCCACACAAATAAAGTCAATTGATCTTTGGTAAAGGAACAAAGACAATCCAATGGAAAAAATATAGTCTTTTCAAAATGATGTTAGAACAAATGGACATTCACATAAAACAATAACAAAAAAATCTAGGCAATGGCCTTATGCTTTTCACAAAAATTAACACAAAATGGACCATAAGCTTAAGTATTAAAAAGCAAAAAACCTTCTAGAAGGTAATAAAAGAGAAGATCTAGGTGACATTGGATTTAGCAATGATTTTTTAGGTGAAGCACCAAAGGCATAATCTGTGAAAAAAAAATTAATTAAGTTCTACTTTATTGAAATTAAAAATTCCCCTCCATGAAAGCCAATTAGGTTGGTATTAATCCAAACCAGATTAAGTTAAAATGTCAATTGTAACTGCCAGGAAAATACTATTAAAATTACTTAAAACATACAGTAAGAGAAACAAAGGAATTTAAATGTAACACTAGAAGAAAAAAAAATATCTATAACTAAAAAAAGGTAATAATGGAAAACTACAGGTACAAAAACCACATAATACATATAGAATTCAATTAGCAAAACAGCAGACATGAATCCTACCATATTCTGACTACATTAAACATGAATGGATTAAACCCTAAAATCAAAAGACAAAGGTTGACAGAGTGGATTTTAAAAAATATATATACAAACAAAACAAAGCTGAAAGAATCAAAGGAGAAATAGATAATTCAACAACAGTCAGAAGTTTCAATACATCACTTTCAATAACTGATTGAGCAACAAACTGAATATCAGCAAATAAATAGAAGGCTTGAACAATACTAGAAATTAATTGAATGTAACAGACATGTTCAGAATACTCGACCTAACAGAAGCAGAACATGCATTATTTTCAAGTACACAGAAAACATGCTGCAGGATAGACCATATGTTGGGCCATAAACCAAGCCTCAGTAAATTTAAAAGAGTCGAAATAATACAAAATGTGTCATCTGACCACAATGAAATTATACTAGACATCAATAACAAAAGGAAGTTTGGGGAAATCACAAATATGTGGAAATTAGGCAACACACTCCTAAATAGCAACCAATGTGTCAAAGAATAAATAGCAAGAAAATTAGAAAATATTTTAAAAGAAACAAAAGCACAACAAATCAAAACTTATGGGATGCACTGTTTAGAGGGAAAGTTAGAGCTGTAAATGCTTACGTTAAAAAAGAAGAAAGATTTTGAACAAGTGACAACCTTACACGTTAAGAAATAAGAAAAAGAAAACCAAGGTAGAGCCAAGGCACAAAACAAAGAACATTGTTGGGAATGACTGTCATGTGCATGCAGTCTTTTGAATGCCACAGACCCCCACACCACTGTACAAACATGGGCCTTTCTATCCCCCTCCTTACCAGGGGATAGAACGTCCTCACAGCCTTAAGCACATGCATGATATGGCACCTCGGCAACCGCACAATTACATCTGTTCCCTGAGGGGAGGGGACAGAGTCTTTCCTTCTGGAGCACAAGATGGGTGCACGAAGGCCAACTGCTCTGCACTGGCAGCTAGGAGAAACCCACTGGCAATAGAGACATGAACAGGATCCCTATGCCCACTACTGAAGCTGACCTGACTCTACCTCCTCTATGTGAGAAAAACATTGTTCTGTCTAGGGCTTTGCGTGTTACACTCATCTGTGTTTTGCAGGCTTCCTATCACACAATGTTCAGCTTAAACTGCAGGGAAGGGTTCTCTGAACTCCTACTCAGAAATAGTGACCTATCCACTCTTTTACCTATCATTCTTACTTCTCAACACAAAATCTTCACACAGCTGATAATTTCCTTTTGCTTGTTTGTTTTTCATTTGTTTATTATCTACCATACCTATAGCACATATTCTGGAACATACTGCTTGGTTTCTAATTCCAGCTCTATCACCATGAGGACAACTTACATTAACTGACCATAACTCATAGGGTTGCTGTAGGGATTAAATGTGGCAGTGTTTAAAGAATGCTTAACAATGTGACTAGCTTCAGTGTACGCTAGTTATTATTATTATTTATTTTGGTTCTCCTAGTGAGCTTCCATATACATGATGAAATTCAACATTATTTTTGTGTCGTCAAACCACATCTTCACATTTTTCTCCTTTTTGCTGGTTATGGTACCTAGAAAAGCAACTGTTTTGTAAGATTTCTTTGGTTCTCTGAGTAGTTTGGTCCTTTTGACACACATAAACACACACACGATTTCAACAACAAATGCTGTCTTTCACTTCCCTTGCAGCAATTAGGTGGGACATCTCTGCTCTCTTTATGCCTCCTTTTACATTCCTCAATCATGTCATTCTTATCTGAGGGATCTCTCAGTAGCCTTTTAAATGACCTCCCCCAACATGTACTCTCCTCTCAGAAACACTGTCCCCAGTGTCCTGGGAGCCACTGAGTTAAGATGGAGAGACATTCAGAGAGAGAGCACTGCTGATAGATAATCCTGAAAATAATAGCACAATGCTCACATTTGTGCTCGATGAGAAAAACGAATGCCATAAGGGGAAGCCTGATTAACAGTTATAAAATCAAGGAGGGAAGTGGGCACACTGAGAAGGGATTCTGAATTTCCAGCTGGTGGGAGATCTTTTAGGTAGACAACAGAAATGAAAACAATGAATAAACACATGAAATACAACCTAATCAGAAAAAAATAGGTTATATCCTAATCACCTGTTAAAGTGATAGTTTTACCACGTTACCTCAATGTTTTATATATATAGACAATGTTATATAGGTAATCTTAGCCTATTTGTGGGTATACTAAAGACTCTTTAAATTCTTCAGAAAGCCATGAAACTGAGGAAGCAAAATTTTACAGCCTAAAATAAGGATTCTAATTTTTGAGTTGAATTGTTGCAAAACATTAAACAATTCTATTACTTTGACAATGTTAATATGACCCTCCAGGGTATATGCACCTTCACTGACAAATATATTATCAACTAAAAAAATTTGGCTTGATTACTCTAATTTGTTTTATCAGGTATAGAGATATGTGCATTTCCTATTTATACTTTTCATATACAGTAATGTGTTTTTCTTTATTTTTTCTTTTGAGAGGTATAATGACAAATAATTCCAAAGAGGGTGTAGCATCATACATATAGAGAGAGATGGTATTGCAGGTCAATCAGGTGGCTAATTATCACTAGGGATAGCCCTATTGTTAAATGGTTTAAAGGTTCCATATGATACAAAAAATGGTTAAAATAATAAATGCAGAGTTCATGTTTTTAACATGAATTCTAATATTCATTTATTAAAATGAATAATCAAATTAAAAATGGGAGGAGACATGAACAGGCATATTTCCAAAGAAGACATATAGATGGACAACAGACAGATAAAAAGGTGCTCAACATCACTGATCATCAGAGAAATACAAATCAAAACTACAATGAGGTATCACCTTACACCTGTCAGAGTGGCTAAAATCAACAACACAAGAAACAACAGGTGATGGCAAGGATGTGGAAGAGGAACCCTCCCCACTGTTGGTGAAAATGCAAACTGGTTCAGCCAATGTGGAAAACAGTATAGAATTTCCTCAAAAACTACCCTATGATCCAGCAATTGCACTTCCAAGTTATTTGCCCAAAGGATACAAAAAATAAGGGATAGAATTTGTTTATATAAACAAATACTGATGTTTATAGCAGCATTATTTACAATAGCCAAATTATGGAAGAAGCTGAAGTGTCCATCAACTGATGAACAAAGAAGAGGTGGTATATACATAAGAAGAAGTATGATTCAGCCATAAAAAAAAGAATGAAATCTTGCCATTGGCAACAACATGGATGGAGCTAGAGAGTATTATGCTAAGCAAAAGTTAGTCAGAGAAAGACAAATACCATATTATTTCATTCATATTTGGAATTTAAGAAACAAAACAAACAAACAAACAAAGAATAAAAAAGAGAGGGAGGCAAACCAAGAAACAGACTCTTAACTACAAAGAACAAACTAATGGTCATCTGAAGAAAGTGGGTAAAGGGATGGGTTAAAAATGTTCATAGCAGCACTTTCAACAATAGCCAAATCATGGAAAGAGCCTAAATGTCCATCACCTGATGAATGGATCAAGAAGATGTGGTTTATATATACAATGGAGTATTACATGGCAATGAAAAATAATGAAATCTTGCCATTTCCAGCAAAATGGATGTACCTAGAGGGACTCATGCTAAGCGAAATAAGTCAGGCAGAAAAGGACAGATACCGTATGTTGTCACTCATAGGTCTAACAGGAGAAACCTAACAGGAGACCATGCAAAGGGGAAGGTGGGGGAAGAGTTAGGGAGAGGGAGTGAGGCAAATCATGAGAAACCTTTGAATGCTGAGCACAAACTGAGGGCTGAAGCGGGGGGGAAGGGGAAGGGGAGTGATGGTCATGGAGAGGGGCACTTGTGGGGAAGAGCACTGGGTGTTATATGGAAACCATCTTGGTAGTAAACTATTAATTAAAATTTTTTTTTAAAAGATGATGGTGATTAAGGAGTGCACTTGTGAGAAGTGCCAGGTGTTTTATGAAAGTGTTGAACCATATATTATATACCTGAAACTAATATTATACTGTACATGAACTAACTGGAATTTCAATGAATACTTCTTTAAAAAGCTTTATGTTATAGGTAAAAGCAACTTTGAATTTATTTTACCATATCATTAACTTCTCCAAATGAAAGTGTTATCTATTTCAAACACCAGCTTATTTAAATTAAACTGTTAAGTTATAAATGCTACTACTTCCCTGTGATAAAGGAAAGCCTTATAAAAAGCACAATTTCAATAAATAATTGTTACATAAAAAATAGAGCAGGATTAACACAATTCTGGTCAAGAGAATTTTTCCTACCTTCCATTCTTAAAAGTAATTGTTTCATTTAGTAAGAAAGCCATATTAAAAATGGATCTCATGCCATGAAAATAGTGGTATATCATATTAACTACTATAAAGTGATACCATATGGGCACAAACCAGGTGAAACTTTTACGCTGGTGGCCTAGGATAAAGGCATTCATATCTAACAAGTACCTTTGTACCTCAGCCAAGATACCTCCTTTATTTTCCTCAACATGTGCATTTGTGGAACCAACAGAAATGAATAGACTTTGTTCTTCTAGTTCCTCACTGATTGTAAAAAGGATCCCTGGTCATAGCACAACTCCCTCCTCCAGTTTTCTGCTCCCTGCCAAAGGAAAAGCAAGTTTCCCTTTTACTTCTATATTATAGTTTTCTGCACATGAATATATATATACACAAATTTATAGAAACTGTAATATACATACATACACACACATTTCATAGTGTGTGTTTATACTAAAAACTTGTGATACTATTCAAATTTTAGAATGTTGAATATAATCAGTATAATGCTTTTTTTTTTCCTTTTAAGACAGAGCTTATTTTTTACATAAAAAAAATTTAAAGAAAAATACTGGAGAAGTTGGCTCACACCTATATTAATCCTCACAGGTTTTTCTTTTACATAAAGCCCACATGGATTTTCTTTTAATAGCAAAAACATTGGCTGTTTACATTCCATTTCATTAAAAAGGTAATTTTCTAACTTTGAACAAAGGTCATTATCTTGTCATTTGTACTAAAATCAATAGAGAATTAAAATAAGATGAATTTTACAAGGTGCAAGAAAAGAAAAAGCTACTCCAGAACTTCATTTGCAGGGGCTCCCTGACTTGCTTTTAATTCAGTTTTACTCCAATGCTTTGTTCCAAACTCCATTCAAAATGCCAGCACATGTCAAGGTTTCTCAAAGACTCCTACTTCTCAATTTATCACTCAACTGAAAAAATACAATGGTTTTCAATACCAACTAAATGTCATAATACCAATGACAGGATTTACTGAACACCACAGTATCTTCCATCTACCTTTCCACTATTAAATTGGGCTGCTTCCTTAAGCTTTATTCTTAAAATGATTTCTACCCATAATGCAATACCAAAGGGGCCAAATCCTCAATGATATCAAAGGTTTTCTATCATGCCAAAAATCCAGAATGTTGGTGCTCATATATATAAAGATTGAAATTTTTAAATATTTTTTGCACTTTCCACATTATGCTTGGTATTTAGAATCAAATAGCATGGAAGACTAGTTTTTGAGTTAGGTAGACCTATGCTATTTAGGCAACTCTGCCATTTGCTAGTCATGTAATAATAAGTAATTTTCCTTCTTTGAAACTTAGCATCTTCATCTGTGAGAAAGAGATCTTTCTATATACCCCCTCTATCATACAGCCTGCCTATAACACAGGAAGTGCTCCATAAATGATCATTGTTTTATTGCTAGATTGGCTAAAAATTCTAAAGACAAACTATGGATCCTACAATTAATGAAGATACTAGTAGAAGAAAGAATATGCTACATAAAGTCTAATGTGCAACTCATAATTACAAACTAGAATATTTTTTAAGCAGCTTGTTAAAAATTTTTTCTCTCTCTTTTTACTTGTGGAGTCTGATTAAGATTCTTAACCTCAAGATTTACACCCATCTGCCTCTTCTCCTGCTGCCAGGATCCATGATTTACATATGGCTTCTCACCGCAAAAGTAGTAGGGGGTTGGGAGGGATGAAAGACGGTTTAAAAAAAAACTAAACTAAACTAATGCCTATCCATGAACACATATTTGTTGTTTTTCCTTCTAAACTTGCACAGCCCGAAGTACATGCTATCATGGTAAATTATAATCACCAAAGTAGTCAGCTTTAACATAATTTCACTCTGAATAGTATCCCCCCCATATTAGGTAATGAATACTATACACTTTTACTGTTTCTGTATTTACTATAGGAGATAATAATAGATGATATATCGAGTCAATTACAGATAGAGAATCTTAGAAAAAGCCTAAAAAATGGAAAGTTCTTTGTTACCAGGAACTTATTTTTGGTAAGTATGAATTACAGCATCCTTTAGGAACAATTTCTTTTGACATCACATGGTTTCTCATCTAACATTAAAGGCATATTTACACCTCTGAACCTGATGGCTGAGGCGGGATCTGAGAAAAGGTTTATACCTCTAGGCCAAGAGACAAGGCAGAAGATCAGAAGTGAATCTCTAAGGCACAATCTCCAAAGAATTACCACTGTAAAAGCATTGCTATCTACAAGTTGCTTGAGAACAACCTTTCTTACCTTTCTCAAACCTAAGGATAATTGTGGAGTATTTTGGTGGCTTCTGGATAGAACAGCTATGTGTCATGGAGGCAACTATGGCTACCACCAGCCCCTATGTCTGCCTGGGAGCAATAGGGAAAGATGTCCACATCCAACGTTGGCCAATGAAACTAGGTGATTTCAACACAATGTTTTAAATGTTCTCAAATGCCACATACTTTCTTCATCGTTTTCATGGTAGTTTTTTAAAAGACGAAACTTTGGGGACGCCTGGGTGACTCAGTCAATTGAACATCTGACTTCAGCTCAGGTCATGATCTCATGGTTCATGGGTTTGGGCCCTGTGTCCAGCTCTGTGCTGACAGCTCAGAGCCTGGAGCCTGCTTCAGATTCTGTGTCTCCATCTCTCTCTCGGCCCCTCCCTCACTTGTTCATACTCTCTCTCTCTGTCTCAAAAATAAATAAACATTAAAAAAATAAAAGAAACTTCATTTTTACTAAAAATTATTTCCTAAAGTAATGGGTTTCATTCTTCATTCTTTGACTCACCAAATATCAGTAGTACTAAATATGGGCCAGGGTATAAACAATTTAATTGTGAGTTTAGTATATCTTTAGCTTCAAATAATTTTTCTCAAATTCAGAGAAATAGTTTTAGTTTCAAGAGGATGATGTTATTTTTTAATATTGCCAGTGTTATTACTTGATCACTGTAATGCTAAGTGTGCACAGAATTATCTAAAGAGCCCATTTCACTAAATGCTGTGATTTCTTGAAATACCTATTTAATTGCATACTGATTCTAGATCACCTAAGATTGAAGAAATCTTGTATAACTGTTACCTACAAACATCTTAATCATGATTCATCATCCTAATTCATGAATCACATCACCTCCAAATATCAGTATACTTTGACATAACTCCTTGATAGAAGTCAATACCTTAATAGATTTCTTGGAAGACCTTGAGACAGAAGAAAAGCAGTTGCACAGTGAAAAAAGTATGGGCAAACTTTGTTTTGAATCCTGACTTAGCCACATAGTCAGTGTAATATTAGACAAGTTTCTGAGCCATCGAGATTCAGTTTCCTACCTTAGACCTGGCATTCCAAGAACTACGTCATGGCATACAGTGAAGAGCACATGAGATAATTCACCCAGCTCGCCCAGCACATTGTAGGGATTCAGACTGCCGTTGCTGCATTACCTAACTAGAGCACTGAAGACCAGGCTTACCCCCTCGCAGTAAGCGCTAGCTCATTCTATTAAGAAAGCAGTTCCAGGTGACGTCAAACTTAGTAAAAAATGATGACTTGGAAGCATTATAGGGAACACAGAACACCAACATAAAAAATGAAGCCATTTAAAAACTTTATTTATTTTTTGATATTTTAATGTTTTATTTATTT
The DNA here is from genome assembly GCA_004023785.1 of Mungos mungo. Classification (NCBI taxonomy): domain Eukaryota; kingdom Metazoa; phylum Chordata; class Mammalia; order Carnivora; family Herpestidae; genus Mungos; species Mungos mungo. The sequence continues at coordinate 37,483 of PISW01007239.1, read as the reverse complement.
TTCAGAGAGAGAGAGAACGAGCACGAGAGATAGAGGGGAGAGAGAGAAAGAGACACAGAATCTGAAGCAGTTTCCAGGCTCTGAGCAAGGCAGAGCCCAATGCAGGGCAGGAACAAACCAACTGTGAGATCATGACCTGAGCTGAAGTTGGATGCTTAACCAACAGAGCCACCCAGATGCCCTATTTTTATTCAAATGTTTGGTACACAAAGACAGAAATATAACATAAACCATATGTGAGCCACATGTATAAAATTTAACCTGCTAGTGACCACAATTTTAAAAAGTGAAAATTATTTCCTATTAATATATATTTAGCCCAATATACCTAAAATATTATCATCACAACATATAACCTATATGAAATTATTACTTTGATATTTTACATTCTTTTTTCTCTTACTGAATCCTTAACATCCACTCTATACTATCTCCTTATTGAAGTTCGGACTCCATTCAGACCAGCCATCATGCCCACACTCTGGAGCCAGATGGAGCTGGCGACCCCACCCCCCCCACTGGCAAATCAGACTGATGAAACAGCTCGATGAGTGGGGTCATTGTTCAATACTCATATCCGTGTTCCAGCAGCTGATGGCACAGCCATCACCACACATTTGATAATTCTCTTAGTTTTATATGTGATTCTCAAGGAAATCTATCTTCTCCATTGAGAAGCTTTAAAAGAAACACTGACTGTTGAATTATGAAAAGCTTTCCAAGGTAAAATGTAATTACAAATGTTGTGAATCCATCTTTAATGTTTCTTCAAAAGAGTTTGAATAAATATAGATTCTTTCATCTAACAAGGTTGATTTTTCTCCTGTAAGAGTTTAAATAAAGGAAATGTCAAAACACTCTAATCTTTTTTTTCCCTGGTGATGCTTTAATGTTGAAAATATTTCCCTAGAATACACACCATATGTCATCAGAGAAGAAGGAAAAATTTTTTCATAAGTGAATGAAACTTCATAATCAGCCATAAGAGCTACAACTCTTTAAAACTATTGAAAGAAATAAAACTGCCATTATTCAATGAGGCTACGTGTGTTCATATATTATAGACAGTGATTGCCTAAGGTACCAAGAATTAAGTCAAAGCCAGAAGATAAGCACATATTTTTAAAACCGAATGAGATGGATAAGGGGGTTCTTTCCTGCTTTAGAAGGGTTTGTATTGTCTATCACCAAATAATATGCCACAGATGCATTTTGTTCATAAATGTCTACCTACAGAGTTGAATTTAAAACTAAGACAAGATAAGAAAATTCCTAGGAAAAAGGTATGTGTCCATCATGAAAAAAGTAATATTCAAATTATTTTTATATGTTATACAATTTATTAATTTTCTTTTAAAAGTTTTCTAATTTTAACAAGGTATAAGTGACAAAAATTATTTATATTTATGATGCACAGTGTGATCTTTTGTTATGCATGTACATTGTGAAATGATTAACACAAACTAATTAACAAATCCATCACCTCACAAATTATTTTTTTGTGTATATTTGGTGAGAACATACAAGACCTGCTCTCTAGAACACAAGCAGTAACTCCTTTGACATCAGCCACAGCAACTGTTTTCTAGATAGGTCTCCTGAGACAGGGAAATAAAAGCAAAAATAAACTATTGGGACTACATCAAAATAAAAAGCTTCTGCAAAGCAAAGGAAATGTTCAACAAAACTAAAGGGCAACCTACTGTAAATATATTTACAAATGCCATATCCCATAAAGGTTTAGTATCCAAAATATAGAACAAGCTGATAAACATCAACATCCATAAAACAAATGATCCAATTAAAAACGGGCAGAAGACATGAACAGACATCTCTCCAAAGAAGACATAAAGATGGCCAACGGACACATGAAAAGATGATCAAAATCACTCATCATAAGGGAAATGCATATCAAAACTACAATGAGATAACAGCTCACGCTTATCAGAATGGCTAGAATCAAAACCTCAAGACACAAACATTGGCAAGAATGTGGGAAAGAAGGGAACATTCATGAACTCCTTTTGGAAATGAAAACTGGTGTAGCCAACACAGAAAACAGTATGGAGGTTCCTCAAAGTATTAAAAATAGAACTACCTTATGATGCAGCAATTGCACTATTGGGTATTTACCCGAAGAATACAAAGACACTAATTTAAAGGGATACATGAACTCTTATGCTCACAGCAGAATTATTTACAATAGCCCAATTATGGAAGCAGCTCAAGTACATGTTTATACACAGCGGAATATTATTCAGCTATAAAACGAATGAAATCTTGCCATTTGCACTGACACAGATGGAACCACAGAATATAATGTTAAGCAAAATAAGTCAGAGAAATATGAATATCAGATGATTTCACTCCTATGTGGGATTTAAGGGGGGGGAGATGGGCAAAGGGAGACAAGGTGGGGGGGACCAAGAAACAGACTCTTAAGTACAGAGAACAAACTAATGGTTACCAGAGGGGAGGTGGGTGGGGGGTTGGGTGAAATAGGTGATGGGGATTAAGGAGGGCACTTGTGATGAGCCCCAGGGGATGTATGGAATTGGTGAATCACTAATACAACGCTGTATGTTAACTAACTGGACTTAAAATAAAAACTTAAATTTTTTTAAAGATTTGCTCTCTTAGCAAATTTCAAGTATGTGATAAAATACAATTAACTATAATTATCATGCTATATATTAGACCCCCAGAACTTATTCATTCTTCATAACTGAAGCTATCCTCCCTTGACCAACATTTCTGCATTTCATATTATTTTTACTTTTCCATGAATGTAACGAATATAAATAATCTCCAGGTTTTCTGAATCTGCTTATCATAAAGATACAGGATTGAAATTATTCTAAAGAATACTATGAAAACTAACAGTTATGACTAACAGCCATGAGATTGGAACTATTACCGCAGAAATAATTCTGGCTCAATCCCAAAACATATGTGCATAGTATATACTCTATTTAAAATAGAAGCACCATATTTTCTTATGGATTTATTCCTTTTTTCCTATTATCTCTCTGTTCTGGAGCGAAAAAAGTTTCTCCTGAATGATGTGTTTTGCCTCACCTACTAGAAACAGAGACCTGTGTGCCACATGGTACCTGGGTTGGAGTAGCTGATTTAGAAAAGACAAAAATTCTCATTGGTGTGCAATATCCTCTACTTGCCTCTCTTTTCTTTGCCCGGGTGATGTGACCTAGTAGATGGACTATTTGAGGCTTCAGTTAAGTAGCATATGCATAAGCATCTGGTGTATAATAGATATTTCATAGATCCTTTTTCCTTTATGAGATGAAAGGTTTGGGAAGAGGTCATTTACTAGAGACAATAGAGACAGATTCACAGGTCTGGAGAAGGGAAGACTCAGAGTAGAATGGGCTATTTATCTAAATAATGTCCAAGCCATAAGCCTCTTTGAGAAAGACTGAAAGTCAAACAAATTATCATCATGTACTGGGATTGGTAAATCAATAGCATGTAGTAACAATTGTGATCTTTTTAAGATAATGAAAATGTTTTCAAGCCATTGATTTTTTAATAGAAACTTGTCCTTCATGGTCACAAATAATGCTATTTTCAGAAGCAGAAATCAAGTCAGATAAAAGCCCATGTTATTTTATATTTTTTAATTGTACCTGTAAATTCTTTTGGGGGGTTTGTGACATCATACTAAATTCTAATGCATTATATTATTACTGGTCATAACTTTTAGTATAAAACCCAAGAATGCATAGTAATACAAGGCAGTAAAATTCCACATTGTATAAATCTACATCAAAATCCAGATGAAATACCCATGTATTATTTATAAGAGTAATTTCATCTGTGATTCTGATCAAATCATAAATAATGAGATGAAGCTGAAAATGAAATTCGGCTTTATTGAAATATGTGATTGCATATTTCTCCCTTTTTTCCTACTTAAAAGGTTAAAACATCACTTTTAGGTCCACATTCAATACTCACTAGTTTAAATATAATAATGAGATTTAATATATCTGACCAACAGAGCTTTAAGTACCACAGGCTGGTTTTGGCTGCAACTTTTTAAAAATGCAGAAATGCAATAAAACATTCAGAAAATATGTTCTTTTCCTTTCAACATACATACTTTGTTGTATATACCTATATAATTAAAAGCTATATGTGTTATATAAGGTTAAGTGTATATACTTTATATATGCATCTTTGTATGTGTATACATATATACACACACACATAATAGTGTGTGTGAATGTGTGTATTTAAAAATAAAAAGTTTTTCCAAAACTTCTGACCACAAATGACATCCCAAACTAGTATTCCCCGTAATGTAACTGGAGTTATAAATGACTGATATGAATAATTTAATGTAAGATGCCCTTGGAAATCTAAGGGCTGGTCCAGATTGGCTCCCTAAATCAGGTGATTAACAGCACACTTCGCTGGCCAGCACTCTGCAGCTATCACTAGTGTACAGTAATGTATTCTTATTCTGAAATAGGAGAGGGCTCATTTTCAAAACTTATTTTCTACTTTAAAATTATTTTCAAATGCTCACAGAAAATTACAGAACAGTTTATAGTACAAAATAAAATTGCTCCTATAGTAGTTTGATGATTTTTCCTGCCAACAGTTCTTATTCTTTGGTTGTATTTCATTCCAGTATTTTCTCTATACTAGACAGGCCTCTGTGTGTGTATATGCGAGTGTGTGCTTGTGTGTGTTATGAAATTGTATCTAGCTTTGTCTTGTTAAATTGTGAATTTATTTAATAAGAAAACTTTACTAAAGATCTTTCAAAAACACTATCTCAAATAGCTCTGGAATATTCTAAACATAAATTTATTCAACTTATCTGGATGTTTAGTTGTTCCTAATATGTTGGTACAATCTAGAGTTTATACAACATTTATTACTTTCTTAGGATGTACTCTTAGAAGCAGAATAATTAATGAATCAAAGGGTAGGACTATTTTATAAGTACTTTCTATACAGTAAAATTTACTTTTTGGGAGACTGGTCCAAATTGCACTCCCTCATAGCAGTGTATGAGAATGTCTGTTCTCATCTTACCCAGGAGAAATGCTTAAACTCTAGACCAGTCTGACAGGTGAAGGTGGTATTTTGTAGTTTTCATCTCAATCTCTATGATCAATAATGAACATGTTCATTACCTTAGTTTAGTAGACATTTCTATGCAGTTTTCTAAAATTTTTGTCTATTTTCAAAGTGTTTTTCTAGTTAATTATTTACTGAGGATATTCATCTTCTCCTTTTCATACTAATTGATAATAAATATTTTCCTGGTGTGCCATTCATTAAATTTTTGTTTGTAACTATTTTCTATCAAGAATATATATGCATACATATTATGTAGCCAATATATCAATCTTTTTACTTGTGATTTTTTCTTTTTATGATTAAAAATCTGTTACAATTCTGAGTTTATCTATCCACTCATATGCCATTTTAATCTATATTTCTCTTATTTTTATTGGTTTCATAGGGGTTATTTTTGTTTTAATTGAGGTTTTTAGCATGCTTTTTCTTTCCTTTTTTTTTTTTTTGATCAAATGAGAAAAATGGACAACAGGATCTTTTTCCATGGGTTTGTGATGTTTCTTCAATTGTGTCTGCGTATTGAAAGTCTGTGTGTAGGAGGTGACAATACACAATACAATAGTGGTCATACTGGATATCTGTGGATCTTCTAGTTACTAGGGGGTGGCCTTAAACAAATTACTTAAGTTCTATGCCCAAATTTTCTGAATGTAAAGTGTAAGTAACAACGTCAGCCTCATAGAGGTGCCATGAGCATGGCATGAAGTAAGCATTCAAGGCCCCTAGAAAATTTAGGTGCAACTTACCTGCTGAATCAATCAGCCCAGTCAAGTGTTCCCAGTCTGGCCTCCTTGAGACCACCCCTTAGACCTGCCTGTGGGAACAGCAGCTCCTTACAACCAACATCTGAAAACCAGCAACTCTGCTTTTACAGTTTTCATTTTGGGGAGACTCACTTAAGTCCACCCCAGCTTCACCACCCCCTGCCTCATTATTCACAGGAAAAAAACTGCAGGTCTCTTTAGCATAGTGTTTAACATAGCATCTGGTTCAATCCCTATTTCCAGCTTTCTCCATCTCTTGACATGCGTCTTTTCCTTTGGTGTGTTAGTGGATGGCCACTCCTCATCCTGGGGCATTTCCTTAGGGCAGAGTGAACTTTGCATAAATCATAGAAGCCCACATTTTAAGCTGATTATCCTAAACCTCCTCTTCAAATACGGTAACAATGTCAGCACTATCCACTTGATTCTTTGATCTGTCTTTTGATTCTTGGGCTGATACCAGAATGTTTTCCTTTTAATTGCATAATTAGAAAAATTAAATCAGGTCAGATATGTCTTCCCCCAACCCGCACATGCTTCTCCTGGTCATTAATGATTGACTAACCTTTTGAAAAAGTAATCGTATTACAATATATAAATGTATCAAACCAATGCTTTATGTACCTCAAAGTTACACAATGTTATAGATCAAATATATCTCAATAAAATCAAGAAAATATTCTCACTCGTTTATTTCTTTCTTTCCTGTGTTGACAGGTAATTTTATTTAAAAATAATTAGGAAAGTAATGTTAGACACATACCATTTTAAACCATAGTTCAAAAAAATGCATTGGTTCTTAGACATTTGTATTTCCAACATCATTAATGTTTTTAGAGGTTTAATGTAGAGAGGGTTCTTCCCCCTCTTCTTCTTTTTGCTAAGTAATTCCTATCAAATACAAAATCTTACTTCATAGTCTATTGTTTTCATTTTCTTGAGGAACAATGAGTTTTTTTTTATGGACAAGGGTGGGCCTGATGTTTCTTTAACTTCTTTTAATGCCTGCTCTGTGTCAAACTCTGTTAGGTGCCTCCCACAACCCTGTGAGGAAAACAAAACTCGGGACTCAGAGGGTTAAATGAAGTGCTCCAGGTCATTGGTCTGGAAAAGGGCCTTCACTCCAGTGTAACTCAAGCCCATGTAAACAACTCAAATACTAGGAAATAACTCTGTAATGTAAGAATAAGCCATGCGATGTGAAAATGAAGAGAAGGAATCCGGAATATATAAAAGGGACAGGGAGGACCTCATTTTAAAAAAGGCATTTAAGCTGAATCTTTATGTGGATAAAGCTTACTAGGTGGAACAGGGAGGAAGGCCTTCCAGGCAGGGGTGAAGCAAGGCGAGCTTGTGGACTGAGGAGGAGAGAGAGGGGGAAACGAGGTAGGTGTGCTGAGAACTGGAAACAGGAAATGGGGGATGGACCAGAGGCTCTCAGGCTTTGAACAGGTCTTAGAAGACTGTAGGTTTGTTTATTTTTTGTTTTTTTGTTTTTGTTTGTTTGTTTTTCCTGTAAGTGATGAAGCTAGACGAGAGGCCGATGAAGGTAAAGTGAGGGTGATCTCCAGTCGGGGTGTTACCCCCTCAAGAGTCCATGTTTCTGAGAGGGATCCAACCCGATCAGCATCTTCAGAAGCTCGTAATGCTGGCTGATTTACTTTGTTACCTGCTTGTTTCTAACTGGACTTATCGGCCACCTAGACATTCAGTCAGGACTGCTGGTACATTCAGTGTCAGCTAATGAGATTACTCATTATTTCCAATTATTCTGTGACTGAGGTTGCAAAGCAATATATAGTTTTAAAATCTACCTTACATATGAAGGAACGAGCCACAAAACATTTCCTCAGTATCTGGGCCACTGGTCAAACTACACTTGGCCTCATGTTGCCACCACGGACGATTAAATGCCGGGTCTCAGGGGAGCTCATCTGTCATCCCACAACCACCCTTAGGATTTCCTCGGTATAAGAGGAGCGTCCAACGATGGCCTTATGCGCCTTAAATGCCGGTGTCCTGAAAGAAGCTGTGACAGCACGGGGCTTTCACAGCTCATAAATCGGCCATGACAGATCCGTCAGTAACCACCTTTTAAATGCCTCCCTGGGATTTCAGGTTTCCATTTTAGAAGGCCTGTTTTCTTTTTTATATCCAGTTAAATTATGGTGATGCTTTCGGCCTTTTCCTTTAATAATGTTGTAAATCTATTTCAAAGACGAATGCCTGGGCTTTGTAGCACATCCATCAGAGTTGTCATTCACGCTGGAGTGCCGGCTCGCATCCCCAGAACGCCGCCGCTCCCCAGGGTGAGATTAGACGGGACGGGAAGGTGCTGGGCCATCTCCCAGTCCAATCATGTCACTGAGAGCCCTCTCAGAGTCCTGGCCCTCCTCGGATATTCTGCACATTGTATAGATCTAGTTGTTTGGTAATCCCATCTCCTGCAGACTTCAGCTTAAAATAATAGTGAGCAAGTTTGTACTATGAGAGATTGAGTCATGTCCCACAAACGCTTAAACACAAACTCCCAGGAAAACAAGCAAACAAAAACAATGTTTATTAAATATCTTTATATTCTATGTCATTAATAAAATATTACAGCATAAAAAAAATAGTGCCTTCTCACTTGGTGGTGCTTTTATTTTTTCCCCAAAAGACGTTTTTTTTTTTTTTTAATTTGGTATCCAATGCATGTTCATTTATTTTACACTTATAAAAGAAATCACCCCCCCACCTCATTCCCCCCCCATAAAGTCCCTTTTTACCAAAAGGCTTTTTTTATAGTTAATTGAATCAGTAATATTATAATAGCCCCATTATTCATAATGGCATGAAGTGCAGCTCGTCACTATCACACAGACTTCGTGAGAAAAAAGTAATGATCTAAAGATACAGATGAGAGCAATAACATAAGTGAATGGTAATTTGAAGGCCTAAATACCACTGCTGGGGGGAGGCATGGGGGTTTTGTTAATGCTGATACTTCTCCGTTAAATGGGCTGAAGACGGTCCGACATAGAGCCAAATGTACTAATGAGGCAGGTTAAGTGCCTGAACGCTAATCCCAAACGCCTGTTCCCCCTCCTCTGCCTGTACTTCTTGAGATGATTAAAAGCAACCACTGTTTCCCAGTAACTGTCAGTAAACACTCTGTGCAGGGTACAGTGTACGCAAGGCCCAGAAATGTTTTTAGACCATCAAGCATCCGCTCGCTGGAAGGTGCTGAATAAATTAAGCCAAAAATATAAACCCCAGGTTGATGTGTTTGAACTGCTCAGCAAACATTCTTCATACATATTTAATTGCTCCATTGAGACCGGTACTGTTTGGAGAGTTTCCAGGCATTATTTCCATTCCATTAGTAAGCTTGCAGGGTGTCTCCTCCTTAACCCAAAATGATTGATTCTGTAAATGCCTTCCCACTTACTGACCTGCACGCTAATTGAGTTTGTGTATAGATTAAAAGAAAAAGTGTGTTTTCAGAAATTGTTCAAACTATATTGCTGTCACTTAAATTCCTTGTAGCAGGAGAAAATGGCATGTCTAAATGATGACACTAAACGTCTTATCTGAATTGACTTCTTAAAATACAGTGTGTAGCAAACTAAGTTACAGAAGCTGGAAAAAAGCAGTGAAAATAGATTTTTTTCAATGCAACAGCCGGCGTTTTTTTTTAAAAAGAGAGAATAAACATTATGGATATATTAATATCTTATTCAGGCAGCTTCCAGCTCTCCTTCATATGGTAAATGTTTCACCCTAAGAAAACATAAATTTCTCCCATTCTATTACAGAAAGCTAAACCCCAGAATATCTACTCAAGGGAGAAAGCTAAATATTTCTTAAGATCTTTCATAAACAGAGTTAAAAATGGTGAAAGGTGCATGGCCCTACTAACAAAGTAAAACTTCTACCTTCATACATAGGTCATTAAGATAAAATATGGGGCACCTGGGTGGCTCAGTTGGTTAAGCGTCTAACTTCAGCTCAGGTCATGATCTTACAGTTCGTGGGTTCGAGCCCTGCGTTGGGCTCTGCACTGACAGTTCAGAGCCTGGAGCCTGTCTTTGGATTCTGTGTCTCCCTCTCTCCCTGACTCTCCCCTGTTCTCTCTCTCTCTTTCTTTCTCTCTCTCTCTCAAAAATAAATAAAACATTAAAAAAATTTTTTAAAGAAGACAAAATATAATTGATGCTAACTCAATGTGACTCAGTCTAAGAGAAGGACCTTATAATTCTCACAGTTCTTTACCTCTTTGTTACCCTATTGTCTGCGATCAAGTTAACATTCTTAACCCTCCAGCTTCATACAGAATGAGTGAAGTGGTCTCTACGAAAGAATGCATTGATAATTGTTTAGACTGTGCACATACGGAGTTTTATGACTGTTATGTCCATTGTATATGTAGTGCATTTCTTTTAAATTGTTACTATCCATCTAAAAATGTAAGCTAAGTTTGGATTCTCTAGAGTTGTTTTCCTGATCCTACCACCTTTCCTTCCAATCAACCATTCTAACATCCACCAACCATGCTTTTTCTGAATCTCCATTAGTCCTCTCACAACACCATCCAGAATTCTCAGCAGGCCTTCCTTAGTTTCCCTCCGAAACTGTTTTCCGTAAATAATTAAGTTTCAAGAATAAAGGGCTTGAATTCATTCATAATTAGTATTTCATCTAGTTTTCTTAAACCTGAGAAATACATACATTCTTAGATTGCAATAATGCATAATGTCTCTCCAGGGGTTCTCAGGTATAGTTCCATGAGGCTGGCCTTAAATAATACAAGATAATAAACCAGAAACCCACTTCTGTATATTCTGTCTACTTTGTGAAGACGTTAGTTCTAATCTGACTTAACCTGATCATGCTTATCACTGAAAAGATAATGTACAAAAAGATACAAGATAGATTCAAACTCAAAGATTGACACGAGAATAATAAAAACTTTTAATTTCCAAAATTATCTAGAGTTAACTAGAAAAACATGATTAGATGAGAAGTGAGAAAAAAGTTGAAGAAATAAAAAAACAGGGAGGGGGCGATTTCTGTACTATATGTGGAACAAGAAAATCAAGGAAGAAAGAACTGCTCGTAAAAAAGAGATTATATTTTTAACAAAAATGTCAACAGCATTTTTTTATGTAACATAAATTCACTTTAAAATTCAAATAGATACAAGAAAGATGGGCAAAAATATTCTGAAAGTGAAAGAAAAGAATGGGGATCAGTATTCCAGATATGAAAATATATTACAAAATTTAACTAATTAAAACAATATAGTACAGGTGGAGAATGAAAATATACATCACTAAAGAAGACTAAAAATTCCAGAGATTAGTATATAATGAGCATGGCATTTTTTTAAATGTTTTTATTTATTTTTGAGAGACAGAGAGACAGCATGAGCAGGGGAGGGTCAGAAAGAGAGGGAAACACAGGATCTGAAGACAGGCTCCAGGCTCTGAGCTAGCTGTCAACACAGAGCCCGACGCGGGGCTTGAACCCACCAACTGTCCGCGGGGCTTGAACCCACCAACTGTGAGATCATGACCTGAGCCGAAGCCCGACGCTTAACCAACTGAGCCACCCAGGAGCCTCAGGTCGTGGTATTTCAAGTTTGTGGGAGAAAAGATCAGTCCATTCATCAAGTGATGATAGGACTATAGACTGACAGTTAAAAAAAAATAAGGGTATATTTCTTTCCTCACATTCTAAAGCAAAAGAAATTCCAGATAAATAAAAAGCTTAAACACAAAGAAACGAAATCACAAAACTACCAGAGAAAGACAAAAAACATTCAACAAATCTGTTTTTTTTTTTCCATAATCTCAAAGCAGGAGAGAATTTCTAATTATAACACAAATCCTACAAGCCACAAATAGAAACACTGATAAGTTCAACCACATAAAAATGAAATATTCTGGGGGCACCTGGGTGGCTCAGTTGGTTAAGCTTCTGACTTCGGCTCAGGTCATGATCTCTCAGTTGGTGAGTTTGATCCCTTCATTGGCTCTGTGCTGACAGCTCAGAGCCTGGAGCCTGCTTTGGATTCTGTGTCTCCTTCTCCCTCTGCCCCTCCCCTGCTTGTGCTCTGTCTCTCTACCAAAAATAAATAAGCATTAAAAAATATTTTAATAAAAAATAAAATATTCTGCATGGCAAGAAAGAGAACCCCACCATTACTAAATAAAAAAATTATCATTCTTACTTAAAATAAGAATATTAAATCAAGACTACAAAGGATCACCATTTTTTCAATCTATCAAAGGCAAGGATTTCAAATGTTGAAAATATGCTGTTGATAAACGTGTCTGATAAAACAGGAAATACTCCCATACATTACTGGTGATGGTGCAATTTGGTACAACTTCTAAAAGAAGCAATTTGTTAACACCTATCAAAATTAAAAATGCTATTCCTTTTAGCCCAGTAATTACATCCACAGCAACATACACTCATCTTCATACAAGTATGAAATCATTTGTAAAAAAAAAAGGTTCCCTGTGAACATTTGAAAACAGTTAAATGTGTCTGAATGAGACTGGTTACATAAATTATAGTTCACCTACAGAATGTGGAAAGATCTCCAAAATACATTATTAAACAGTTGTGCAAAATAATGTCTATAATATGCTTCCATAACATTTGTATACAATACACAAAAAGTAATAAAATATATACATGAATATATAAATGTACACACATACCCATCCTTTCTAAAATGATAAAAAACAGAGCACTAGTTTTTAGGGAAAGGAGCTTTGTGGGAGAGGAGGGTAGGGGAGGACAGCAAAGGCCATCATTTGTTGCAATCTGTTGCCCCTTCTTCCAGAGATTTGCAAGCACTTGGCAGCCCAAGCAAGAGAAGCCACATAACTAGATATGGGCCATTAAGATGTAAATTTAAGTCCTACGTGCAACTTTTGAGAGGTGCTCTCAAAAGAACAGAGGTGTATGCTCTTAATGACTCCTTTCTTCCTTCCCATAGGCTAGAATGTGAAGATTTAAACTGGATTTCCAATACCCACCTTGGCCTAGGAGTCAGAATGCCAAAGACAGCAGTGCAGCACCTTATGCAAGGCGGTCGGGATTCTGCAAAGCATACAGCCAGGACATGGCCTGTGACCACCCACACCTGAGCCTCCTCAAGCTTCTGCTAGTCTTCGGTTTCTATCACCCTCAGTTAAACATGGTCTTCACGAAGGCAGAGGAAGATTCATTTTGCCCAAATTTATTTTCACTTGACTTGAATTTTGCTTCACGTGATGTGTTTCTATTCAACATGACGTCAACATATTATTATTTTAAATAATATAATAGAATGCTGTCTTATCAGATGGAAAGCAGAAATTATCAATGTCTCCTCGGTTTCTGTCTTTTGTGAATCGATAGCGATTTTGACAAAGACATATAAGTACTATCTCAGACACTTGTAGAGTCAAAGCATAAAATACCATCTCTTTTATATTAGCCTTTAGTTCTAAGTATGTATATATATGGATGCAAATGTGTGTATCTCTGTGTAAGACTCTAGCCTACAATACTGAGCGTCTAGTAGATAAGCTATACTGGTATCACTGACTTGCTTTGATGAATGTAGGGAAAGGGAAAAAACAATAAAAGTATGAAGAGCATCAAATTTTCCAATTTCCAAAATCACATTTTATACCTTTAAAAACAATATGCTGATAAATGTAATGTCATCCACTGGAAAACTTCTATAATGGATTACTGAATAGATGACAACTACGTAGGGTAAGAATGGAAATCACTAAGAGCCAAAATCAGTATAAAAAGAACAAGTAATACAAATGAACAATTCCTATTCTGATGAGGGGTTTAATTTTGATAAATGAGAATAATGTTGTTTCAGGGAGCATCTTAATTTCAGTGTATTTGATAAAATTTTTGGGTGGAACAATCCTTGTGCTAGAGGTAGAGTTGTAGTTTGTTGAATTTCCATTCCCCAAAAATGAGAAATAGCATGAGCCATGATGCTGCCTGGGCGGGGCTGGGGAGGAGAACAGTAGAATCAAGTTGCCAGGACTGTGTTCAACCTTATTACTCTGTTCATCACTGTCACTGAATATTAAAAAAATAAAATTAAGAAAATTTGCTTATAAAATGTGTGTCTAAAAAGAAAGAGAAATATAACACGTTGAATGACAAAAAAATCATGACTCCAAAAGATCACGGCAAGCTGGAAAAGTTGAAAATACTAGCCTTAAACTAGGAATAAATAAGGAAATACACTTAACAGAGCAAATTTAAAATCCTACAGTAGGATTAAAAAATGGGGAGACTCATTAATGTAGATATTTTTGCTATTAAGCTCAATTTGAATGCACAGTGTTGTCCTGACTATCAAAATAATCTAAAGTAACTTCAGACAGAAATAAAAAAAACATTACTGTATCTAGGATAAAAGAAAAAGAATGATTCAGAAGATTCACATGGTGTATGATGATCAGTTGAGTTCACTTGTCGTAAAAGATAGTCTAATCAAATTGAAACCAGTTGATTATGTCACTAGGATCAAGAAGTGAACTTCAGAGATTACTAGAAACTCATACCTTTGTCTTTAGCTGTTACAAGAGTGACTATTGATAACAGAGTTACAATCAGGTTGAGTTTTTATAGTTATAGATGTACTAAATGATTAGATCTAGGAAAAATGAAACCCACTGTTTGCCTGCTTCCGCCTTCTCTCCTTCTTCTTGTCCTCTCTTCCTTAAATGCTCAGTGAGTGTTCCTATTATGTATAACCGTATTGGCACTTGAGATACAAAACTCTACGTAAGAGCCCCTCTCCTTATTTACTTATATTCTTTGCTTCTCTATGTAACATTTAGCCCTCTTGCCTATCCATCGTATCTTTCAACTTTTCTTATAAATGCTATGCTACAAAACATACACATTTCTTATCTGTAATTTCTTCACTTTTATTTTTAAAGCAATGTGAAAGTTTAAGCATGTTTCACTGGTGAAGTAAAACCCGTAACTGCATATACAGAATTACTTTCACGGCTGTTTTTTCTCACCAGTCTGCAGAGAGGCTCAGTGCCCTGTTTACAGTACAGCATTCTGTGTACATCAGTGCTCAGTAAATGCCTGCAGACATCACTGTTTTGTTTCATACAGTTTCAATAAATACAGAAACATTTCTGTATGTATATATTTAAAATGTATGAACTTAATTTTCTTTTTTTTTAATTTTTTTAATGTTTTTATTTATTTTTGAGAGAGAGAGAGAGAGAGAGAGAGAGCGTGAGCAGGGGAGGGTCAGAGAGAGAAGGGGTCACAGGATCCGAAGACAGGCCCCAGGCTCTGAGCTAGCTGTCAGCACAGAGCCTGATGCAGCGCTTGAACCCATGAACCGTGAGATCATGACCTGAGCTGAAGTCAGACACTTAACTGACTGAGCCACCCAGGTGCCCCTGAACTTAATTTTCAACGTGTCCAATTACAGAACATTTGTTTACTTATTGAGCAGATATCTATTTAATGTCCAGTGTATGCCATGAATTGTACTGAATAATGAAAATTAAATGATAAAAACTTAGCTATAGTTCCTGTCTTCAAGGAGCTTCCAACTAATGGGTGTTTATAAACAAGTATAAATTACAATGTGGAATATGTGTGATAATAGAGAAGGAAAATATCCTGTGAAAACAAGGAAAGCCATTTAAACAATATTTGAAGTCTTAGGAAGGCTCTAGTAGAAAAGGGTCTAAACTGAGTCATAAGAAGTCAGCAAAATTAAGCAGATGAAGAATGACTGTTCTAGGCAGATGTAATTTTAGGTTTCAGCATTAGATAATAGGGAACTAGGAAATTTAGATCAAACCTCGGTTGAAAAACTAGAAAGACTGGGTAACATAAAAAAGCAATATTCTTTAAAAGCATCAAAGTTTTAATAAGGTAGTGAGTAACTGCTAGCATAAAAGATAAAAGAAAGATTCCAGACAGGTAAGCCTTCCAGTCAAAGCTGGGTTTGCTTAGAAGAGGTCTCACAAGCAATTCTGACTTGAAAATCTTGAACAGTTCTTGAATCAGAATGAAAGCCTCATCTCCCACAAGGGTGGGGACTCTGATAGACCAGCCCTGGTGTTAAGTTAGGAACACGAAACGCTACACCCTTAAGATAGGGTGAGCTGTTAAAATAGCCTTTGCATGAACTCCCATCCCGGCTTCATTACCTCATTCTGGGCAGTTCCTGATACGTCAAGCCTAGAAGTGTACTGAGAAAGATCTGAAGCATGTAACAGAAGAAACAAAATCACTCTGAAGAATGAAACAATCATCTTAAGCCTTCAAGTAGTCCTATAAAGAGTTTTTCAGATACAAAATGCCGATTAGAGTGACAATGATGCTCAAGGAATGTAAGGAAACAAGACATTAGGAGTGAGAATCAGTAGAAACAACATAAACACTGACTCAAAATATTGAAATATTAGAATTAGCAGATGCAGACTATTTTAAACAACTGCATTCCATGTTCTAAGAAATAAAAGTTAAAAAATAAACCTCAAGCTTTAACATTTCGAGAGGGAGCTAAACATTTTTTAAATGACATGGCAAATTCAGAAAATAAAATCAAATAGATATTTATACCTAAAAAAACGACTTAAACTAAATAACGTGTTAACAGATTAACGGGAGAACTAAGTGAACTAAATCAGAGGAAAACAAATGCCATACGATTTCACTCATATGTGGAATTTAAGAAACAAAACAAATAAGCAAAGGAAAACAACAATAGTGACAGAGACAAACCAAGAAACAGATCCTTCACTCTAGAGAACAAATAGAAGTTTACCAGAGGGAGGTGGAGGAGGGGACGGGTGGAGGTGATGGGAATTAATGACTACACTGATCATGATGAGACCTGAGTAATGTGCAGAACTGCTGAATCACTTATTATACACCCGTAACTTATATAACACTGTAGGTTAACTGTACTGGAATTAAAAGTTTAAGAACTTAATTTAAAAAAACTAGAAACAGGCCAGAACAACCTATTAAGAATTTAACATACCAGAATCACTAACTTGAAAAGATACACGCACACCTATGTGCACGGCAGCATTATTTATAATAACCAAGATACAGATGCACCCTAAGCATCCACTGATCGATGAATGGGTAAAGAAGACATGTTATATGTACACAATGGAATATCAGTCATACGAAAGAATGAAATCTTGCCATTTGTGACAACATGGATAGACTCTGAGTGCAATATGCCAAGTGAAATAAGTCAAAAATAAATATCTCATGATTTCACTTATATGTAGAATCTAAAAAAAATAAAACAAAGAAAACAAAACAAAACCCAGACTATAGAAATAGCAAACCAACTGGTGATTGCCAGAGGGAAGGGGAGTTTTTGGCGAGGGGTGGAGGTGAATGGTGAATAGGGGGAAGGGAATCAAGAAGTATAAACTTCCAGTTATAAAATAAATAATTCATGAGAATGTAATATACAGAATAGGAAACATACATTAATGACACTGTATTAACTTTGTAAGGTGACAGATGGTAACCATACTTATAATAGTGACCCCTTTGCAATGTATACAAACGTTAAATCACTATATTATACACCCAAAACTAATTAATATCATATGTCAATTATACTTCAGCAAATAAATAAACAAAAGAACAAAGCGTCGTGAACAAAGCATTTTCTCTTGAGGGGAAAAAACAGAGATGAGTTCAAATATAGTAAGAAGGTTTCATATGCATTTGATTGGCAACCCAGATAGAGAAGTGGAAGAGAACAGCACAATGCCAATATATGAAAAAAATAGAAGTTAAGGAATTTCTAAAACTGAGGAATGAATCAACCTACCTGGGGGATTCTGTCACTAACAGAGCTGCACTTAAAGGATAATAAAGAACCTACTTCAGTCAGAAGTAATGACGGAACATGATCCTAGGGGAAACGTAGATGAAAAAAAGGATAAAGAATAAAGAATAAAGAAAAATAAAGAACAAAGAAAAATAAAGCAAATTGGGAAGAGTAAAGAAGTTAATGTGAGATTTTGAAAAGGCTATATTTCTTAAAATTCTTACAGTAACATTAAAGAATTAAAGCCATGTTTATAACTTTCATATAGGAAAAAATAAATAAAATGATGGGAAAATACTGATCCAACCAAAAAAAAAAAAAAGGCAAATAGAGTCAAAACTAAAGCACAAATTTAGATGGTAGATTTAAACCCAAATAAATCAGCATTTATGTTAAATGTTCATGGACTGAATGGTCTAGTCAAAAGGAAAAGATTTTCAGATCATATTTTTAAAAATTTATATGTACTTACAAGAGCCATCTAACCCATAAAGACCCTAAATTGTTGAAAGGAAACAAATGGAAAAAAAATATATACCCATGACAACAAAAGAGAACAGTGGTTTCCATATCATTATGGGACGAAGAATACTTTAAAGGCAAAAAGCATTTCCAGAAATAGAAAATCACTATATAATACAACATTTGTATGGTATAACATATATAACACACATATGACACATATATAGACAATTGAAAAATTATATACACCACTAAGATTTCCTCAAAATATTAAAATAAATTGTTGGCACATTAAAGGAAATAGACTCTGTAATTATTGGGGTTTCTTTTAATGTAACTACATATTGGTTCTTAAGAACTGAAAGAAGCAGACAAAAGTATCAGTAAAAGTATAGAATTAAATAAAATGAATAAACTTGACCTAAAGAACATATAGAGAACTATGTACTTGCAAAATATAGAATATACATTTTAAAACATGTCAGAAGATTTTCAAGCTGTGACCTCATATAAATTGTAAAATATGGCTCGAAAAATCCCAAAATGTTGAAATTGCACAAAGTATGCACTCTGACCAAAACTCAATTATGCTAGAAATCAATATAAATAACTACAAAAATAGTCATATATAACTAAAGCAATACTTAGAACTCTAAGTCATATATTAGAAAAGAAGTTTGCCTGTAATGAACTAAGTGTTAATTTCAAGATGTTAGAAAAAGAAACAGCAAGACATGTAGAAAGTAAGGAAAAAATAAGAATAAAAATTAATGAAAGAAAAGAAATTACAATTGAGAGAATCAACAAAGATAGTTCTTTGAAAAGACTAAATAAAACTGAAAAACTATTAAGAATGAGAAAGAAAAAAGAGGCACATATTACTGATCTCAGGAATGAAAAATGAACCATGGCTACAGATTCTGCAGAGCTTAAAGAGAACTAGAAGGGACTGAAAATACGTTTATGGCAATAAAGCTGAAAATGCAGACAAAACTGGACAAAGGCTGAGAGAGGCATAATTTACCACAACAACTTAAGATAAAAATTAAACGGTGACAATAAATCACCCTATTATAATTAAGGAATGAATCATTTATAAAAAAATAAAAAAAATTTTCTCACAGAAAAATCTCTAGATTTAAATGTCTTCATTGGGTTCTGCTGAACATTCAATAAATAAAGAATTATGGTTTTATACAAATGCCTCCTGAGAACAGAAAAGGAGCATACAATCCCCAACTTACCCTATGATGCCATCATAACCTGAATATATACATAAAAGAAGGGTAAGAAAAGAAAAATATCAGCTGACATCACATATTCATCTAGATGCCTTTACAAACCTTTAGAAATCTAAAGAAATATTAGCAATTGAATCCAGCAGAAGAGAAAAAGGTAAACACATTACTAAGTTGTCGACACCAGATTGTGCAGGTCATTTCGATATTAGCAAGTTAATCAACATACATACATAGAACAGTCATAAAAGTACTGTTGAAAATGACAAATACTTGGAAGCACCCGAAATGTTCCTCAAAGTGAGACTAACCAAATAAACTGTGTTATATTCACACAATAGAATTTTAATCAATAGTCAAAATAAAGAATTCTAAGTACCTGCAATAACATGAGTAAATTTTAGTAATATTACGTGAAAAGGTAAGTGCCACCATGATATCCTTTTCATAAACACACACACAAAAAGAAAAATATAGTAAAATGTTTTAACAGAAAATAAAAGATTTCAGAATAACTTTTGCTTAGGTAGTCAGGGGATGGAGTGTAAATGTCAATTACTGGGAGTGATACAGCTATTTCTTTGCATGACAGTGCTACACATAACTAATGTATTAAAAATAGTTAGCTAAAATGATCAAGTGAATACATATTGTGAGCATGCAGGAACTAGAGAGGAGGCAGTATCCTGAATCAAGAATTATAATCTAATTCTGTATACCTGAGGCTCGAGAAATTTTTTTAAGAAAATCAATGCCATCTCTGCATTAACTAAATATATGCTCATATGATTATCTCCACAGAAGCAGAAAATCATTTTATGAAATTCAACATCCATATATAGTACGACTCTAAGCAAACTATGAATGGAAAGAAAATTATTAAGCTAATAAACACAAACTACAAATACACCCACTGCAAATATCACACTTAATAAAGACATTATGAAATCAGAAACAACTCTCCTCATTTCTACTCAAGTGTTGGTTGATGGTTTCAGTCATCATAGTAAGGTAGGAAAAATACATAAAAGGCGTAAGAACTGAAAAATATTAAAAACAAAACTGCAAGTACTCACAGAAAATATGATTAGTAATAAAATTCAAATTAATTGCATATAAATCAGAAAAATTAGAAAGAGAATTTACTAAGCCTACTGATACAAGATCAACATATAAAATTTAATTTTGTCTTCTGTATGTGGAAAAAGTTAAAAATAAAACAATAAAAAAGATTATAATTTATAATAGTATCCCCAAATATCAAATGCCTAGTAATATATCAAATAACACATCTATTGGGAAAACTACACAATTAACTGAGAAACAGTAAAGATCAAAATAAAGGGAAATGTACCCTTGTTCAAAAATTAGAAAATTCAGATTGTTAAAATGTGAATTATTTGCAAATTCATCTATAGTTTCAACAAAATTGCCATCAAATTCCAATTTCATTGGGGAAATTGATATGCTGATATAACTAGAGATACTCATTAAAGCATGTGCAAACCTTGCAAACACAATTATGAGTGAAGAAGGAAATATAGAGCATAATTATATAAATTTGAAAATGAGGAAGAACCAAATCATACCGTTTAGGAATTCACATGAAATTATTAAGACTCTACAGAAAATCAAGGAAATAATCACCACAAAGTCTGACTAGTGGTTAGCTTGCATGCTGCGGGGGGGCGGGGGGGTATAATATAAAGGAGACACTGGAGGGATATTAGTGGGATTTTCTTTCTTGACTCAGTAGAAGATAAATAGGTGTTCACTTTATCATTACTGATTATGTAATACATGATGTTTATGTCTTTCTCTCTTTTGTGCTTTATTTCATAATTAAAAAAGAAAAGGTTTAAGTGCTCCAGACTGAGGAGGTAAAATGAGTGAAGATCCAAAGGCAAGTGATAGTGTCAAGCCATCTAAGAATCAGACATTTATTAAGTCTACAGCTAAGAGTATCAAGAAGTTACAGGTGGGAAGTCATGAAGGATGAAGCTGGAGACAAGCAGAAGTTTCATAATATTGACCTTAAAATCCGATTAAAATTTTTGGAAGTTACCATAAAAACCATCTCAAGCAGGAGCCATTGAAAGACTTTTTAAACAAAGCAGGTGTTTCGTTCTGGCTTTTGAGCAAAGAATGGATTAAGAGAGGACACGGAAGTAGGCAGGAAGATAAGTTAGATAGCTGTTGTGGTATTTCCGGAGAAAGAGGGTGATAATCTGAAGTGGAAGAAATGGCAGAAAGGATAGCAGATAATGGACAATCCCACAGTTATGAAAAGGAAGAATTTCAGGAGTTGGAAACAACAGCAGAATCGAGGGGAAAATAATGAGTTCCTTTTGGGAGTTTCTGGAACAGTCAAGATGAGATATCTAGTAAACAAAATAGGTTCATCATCCATTTGGTACATATTTATTGAGTGTCTGCTGCTCTGGGCACTAAGAATACCTGGGTGAAAACAGAGACCTGCTGTTATGAAACTTCTATAAATTGGAAGCGCAGGTAAAAAGCCACGATAGAGACAGAGAATTCAGACCCATCATTTGCTTTACATTTGGTATTTCTGGAATATGAAAATTATTAGCAGATAATCAGAGCATGTGATTTAGTAAGCTAAATAAACAGCTAGTTGGAAAAGTAGATATTTTAGTAGGATGAGGTCGCAAAATTAACTTTTAAACCAAGCTTGATCATGATTCAAGAGAAGGAAATGGGTGTCAGCTCCTGCACTTACTAGCTACCTGATACGGAGCAAGTCACGCACCACTCAGCCTGCCTCCTCCTGTACAAAACTGGGGTAACGATACTATTTCACAGAGCCTATGTGCTAGTTAAATTAGCAGCATGAAAATACCTTTCTCAGGTCACAATAGAGGCTTTGAAATTGAATTAGAATCTGCAATGAAGATAACAGAATACTTTTAGATAATGTATGGAAACACACGCCATTAGCAAATACATCAGGAACATGACTGCAGAGTTAAGTTATTCACAAAATTGAACAAAGGATTTTTTAAATGTAAAGTTAGTTTGGTGTATGTTATTTTAATAAGTAAAATTTTGTGCTGATTTGTGTGTTGAATGTAGTTCTATATTAAAAATATTGGAATAAAGAGTAACGTTTTCCCTTAAAGTCTACACATGTAGTCCACAATAAATTTTCTTCCAGTGTAGTTAAAACCAACACTTGTTAAGTCTTACCACTTTAATTATGGTTCCCCAAGCGTATTTTAAACAGCGGAATTGGTGTAAGTGTGAGCATATCTATTGTCTCCACCAACTTTGCAAAACAAAGAGGGAAATCTGAGAGAAAGGCTCCCAAGGGTATAAGGCAGTCAAGAGATGGTTTTCAGAAAAGCAAAAAATGGGTGTTTGTGGGGGAGAATCTAGAAGTGAGTTGCTCCAGAATCCCTGTGCATTGTGCATGAGCTACGCTGCGTGTTCTTTCCTCCAGCCTAGTGCATCTGGGCTCCGTGGGCACATGTTCCTCTCTGTCAGCTGTGTCCTAGGAACTGGGACCATGTCTCAGCCAACAGGAGGTCATGGTGATATGACTCTACCCCCTCATAAATACAGTTTGGGTTTTCGGTTTGGTATTGATTTGTCTAAGGTAAATTCATCTTAAATAAGTGAGGATGATTCATTAATATCTTCAATATAATGTTTAATACACACCTCCACTTAACATTTAATATTTCATTGCTCAAATCAGAAACTTTGGAAATTACACCTTTCCCCACCCCCTTTTTTTCTCTTATAATCAGTCTATTTGACATAATAACTTGCGTGTTTAACAGATACCCATTCAAAGGAAACCTTGATTCTGGTCTCCTCTGCCAATTTTCCATTTCTAAGTGGCATCATCATCTGTCCAGGTGCTCAAGGCCCCAAGTTACAAGTCATCTTTGAACCATCTCTATCTCTTCTCCTCACTATTTTCGCTTCAAGACATATTCTGAATCTCTGTACACCTCTCCATCTGTACCATTACTGTTTTGGTCCAAGCCAACACCCATGTCTTACCCAGATCGTTGTTTTTCTGTAATCTCTTCTACACACTCAGGAGAGCAACCAATTTTAAAAACGGACTACAATTTCACAATGGCTTCCTGCTATAGTCTTTAGGGTGGTCCAAAAGGCTCCATACCATAGGTGCCCCCTCATGCCTCTTGGACCTATCTAATCCCAAACCTTCCAATTTTCTCACTTCCTGCAAGCAACACTGGCCTTATTTCTGTTCTTGGAACATGTCAAGCTTGTTCCCACCTCAGGGCTTTTGCACTAACCATTTCATTTCCATGTCACCCTTTCTCCTAGAACTTTATATGGCTGGTTCCTTGTCATTCAGCTCTCTAATAAAGTACCCATGGGAATCTCCCTTGCCGCACAATTTAAACTGTCCTCTTGGTGTCACCACAGGGGTTTACCCTCTTTATGGTAAAAATCATCACGGGCTTTTTGGTTGTTTTTGTCTGTAAAGCCCCACCACAATGCAAACTGCAGGTCCTGACAGCCGGTACCTTACTTGCTTTTTTCCCATATATGTTGTTTCCAAAGCAGTGACTAACACATAACAGGTACAAAGTAACTTTCATCAAATTTGTCGATAACCCCATCATATCCAAAATATTGGTAAATTCCACGAGTTTTCCTCCTAAAATACATGTAGAATCAATCTGCAGCTTTTCATCATATCTGCTTTCTCCATATCTAAATCACAAATCTCTCTCTCAAGGGAGCCTCCAGCGTCCTCCTAATTGGTCTCCATGCTTCTTTGAGCAGCCAGAGCAATCTTTAAAAAATGTAAATGAAATCATATCATGCATCTACTTAAAACTCTTCATGGCTTTCCATCTCCATCAAACAAAATCTCCACGCCTAAGATGCCCCAGCCTCTGACTTCCCACCAATGTCGCCATATCACTCCTCCCTCACACCAACTTCGGCTCCCTGACCCTACTTCTCATTTAAACTTTCTGGATCTCAGATTCTTCAGCTGTAAAAATAGTATTCTGGGAAGGCAGAGCATAAGAAGCTACATGAACATTTACTGGACACTTCCTGTGTGCCAGGAGCTGCTGGGCCCTGGGAACAGAAATCTGAACAGGCTTCGTCGCTGCTTTAAAATCAACATAGAAATAAACAAACTACACTGCCCTTCAGTGAAGGCTATAACAGGGTGAAAGCTGAGTGGTGCTGAATCTCCTGGCAGAGCCTGGGAAGGCTTCACAGAAGAGGAGACAGTGCTCAAAAGGTCCTTTATACATTACAAATAACATTGGAAATGCAGAATATGTAAATTAGTATTATTGTCCAAATAGAGAACTAAGTATGAGGTTTGTTTTCAGTAACGTCTGTTCCACCTTAACACACGATCAGACAGAAAAAGCTGTTTGAGTAAACTGAATTTCTAGCTAACTTAAAAACCCATTTTGTTTCAACTTGCAAATATTTCTGAAATCTAATAATACAGTTCTTGTGTTTATGTAAGTGCAATAGACTAAACATGATTGAATCTTTTCCTTCATGACTGTAAATAATAAAGTGCCCCAGGGTCATGTTTCTTCAAATCAACTACTGCTGTGACTCTGTAATGCAAATATTGACTATGTGGGAGATTGGGCATAACAGTAATGAACCAAAGGTATTCAGGTCCTAGAAATTGCCGTTGTAAAAATCCATGGTATCCGGTTGTTTTTGTATTAACTCTTTATTATTCTTTTTTTATTGAATTTTAGCTGACATATTAGTATCAGGTGTACAACATAATGATTTGATACTTTTATATATTATGAAATGAGCATCATAAGTCTAGTTAACATCTGTCACCATACAAAGCTATTACAATATTATTGATTATATTCCTTATGCGGCACATTACATCCCTATCGACTTATTCATAACTAGAAGTTTGTACGTATTTTAAAATATTTTTAATGTTTATTTTTGAGAGAGAGAGAGAGAGAGAGACAGACAGACAGACAGACAGACAAAGCACAAATGGGGGAGGGCAGAGAGAGAGGGAGACATGGAATCTGAAGCAGGCTCCAGGTTCCAAGCTGTCAGCAATGAACCATGAGATCATGACCTGAGCCGAAGTCAGACACCTAACCAACTGAGCCACCCAGGTGCCCCTAGAAGTTTGTATTTCTTAACCCCCTTATCTAATTTGCCCATATCTCCCTCCCTTCCCTCTGGCAACCACCAGCTTGTTCTATATATCTATGAGTCTGTTTCTATTTTGTTTGTTCATTTGCTTTTGTTTTTCGATTCTACATATAAGTGAAATGATAAGACATTTGTCTTTCTCTTTCTGACTTATTTCATTTAGCATAATGCCCTCAAGATCCATCCATGTTGTTGCAAAAAGACTTCATTCTTTCTTATGGCTCAGTAATATTCCATATCTCTCTCTCTCTCTCTCTCTCTCTCACACACACACACACACCACATCTTCTTTATCCATTCATCTATCAATGGACACTTAGGTTACTTCCATATCTTGGCTACTGTAAATAATGCTTCAATGAAAATAGGGGTGTATATATCTTTTCAAGTTAGTGTTTTTGTTTTCTTTGGATAAATTCACAGAAGTGTAATTGCTAGATCATATGGTATTTCTATTGTTAATTTTTGGAGGAACCCCCATACTATTTTCCATACTGTCTGCACCAATTTACATGCCCACCAACAGTGCACAAGAGTTCTCTTTTCTCCAAGGATGCTTGTTATTTCTCACCTTTTTGATAATAGCCACTCTGATAAGTATGAGGTGGCATCTCACTGTGGTTCTAATTTGCATTTCCCTGATAATTTAGTGATGTTGACTATCTTTTCATGTACCTGTTGGACGTCTGTATGCCTTCTTTAAAAAGATGTTTATTCAGGTCCTACGCCCATTTCTTAACTGAGTTTTTTTAATTGAGTTGTATGAATTCTTTTTATATTTTAACTATCAACCCCTTATTGGATATATCATTTGCAAGAATCTTCTCCCATTTAGTAGGTTGCCTTTATACTTTGTGGCTGTTTTCTTTTCACTGTGCAAAAGCTTTTTAGTTTCACATAGTCCCATTTGTTTACTTTTGCTTTTGTTACCCTTGCCTAAAGAGACATATCCAAAAATAATATTACTAAGAATAATGTCAAAGGTAACCTTATTATTAAAAAACATCAATTGCTTGGGGATTGAGACTAGTTGCACTGATTTTTGCTGGAGCTGCTGTAACAAAGTACCATTGACTGAGTGGTTTAAGAAACAAAATTTTAATCTCTCATAAATCTGGAGGCTAGAAGTCTAAGATCAAGGTGTTGACAGAGTTGATTTCTTCTTCTGAGGCCTCTCTCCTTGTCTTCTACCTGGGTCTTCACATGGTTTTCCCTCTGTGTGTTTCTGTGTCTTAATTTCTTCTTCTAATTAGGACAACAGTCATATTGGATTATGCCCCACACTAATGACCTCAATTTAATTTAATTACCTCATTAATGACCCTATCTTCAAATATAGTTACATTTTGAGGTACTGGGGATTAGGAATTAAACATATGAAATTTGGAAGGACATATTCAGTTCATAACAACATACATATGATAGTCATATTATATGTATAGATTTATCATATATTATAAATATGCATATTATATAATATGTATTAGGTATTGTTCTATCTATGTATGTGTATGTAAATGTGTGTGAATATATATAATATGAGTGTATGTATATAAAAATGCTTCTTGAAGGGGACCACATTGTTTAGTTTTGTTTACTATTTCTTTCATTAAACA
Source organism: Mungos mungo (assembly GCA_004023785.1). Lineage (NCBI taxonomy): Eukaryota > Metazoa > Chordata > Mammalia > Carnivora > Herpestidae > Mungos > Mungos mungo. Next base: position 10,251 of record PISW01007239.1, on the reverse strand, counting down.
CTTAAGAGTGTTAGGTAAATGCAGAATCGTTAAGCAGTATGATGAGGTAAAGCAGACATATGTACGGGTGTTTAAAACTGTTTTTATGACATTAGTTAGGTAAATCTGTCTTTCCTCCTGTATATAATAGGAATAATACATCTTGCTCATTGGATTTTATAAAAGTTAGGTGTGATAATATATTTAAAGCAGCAATTATAGTAGAGAGTATCAGAGATACTAGTACCCTTCTCCCTTCCTCCAATCAAGTCTATGAACTTTAACCCACTGTGGGTAAAATTTTCGTATAGAACATTCTTTTAGTGTTGATAACCAAGGATAGCTTAACTGGAATCTTCTACAGCTAGGACAGATTTAAAAGCCCTGATGCTCATCGTCCAATTCATTAACCTCAGATACCTGTGGTTAGCACTATAATATTCTACATAAAAAACTATACTGTGGTAAAGTCAGGAAGGAAGATATGGATATACTAAAATTGCCTTAATGGAAACAAATAATAAAGTGTGTATGTAATATAGGTGCAAAATTAGAATCTATTTGAAGATTATATGATATGATATATCTTTATCTGTATCATCTTAGCATCTTATGCCAAAAGGAAAAAAAATCAGCACATTTATTCACAAGGAAAAAAAAACCACACTCGATTGCCTTTGATAGTTTCAACCTTGGCAACATTCTGTTCTTTTAATTCCAGCAGCTCTATCGCTGAGCTATTTCTGCAATGCAACTGGGGTAATTCAAATGTACGCCAAGTACATTTTAATGTAGTTTCATGGCACTTTTTTGGCCTGTCATTTATTTCCTCTTTGTGATACCTCAAATTTCATTTCATTAAGTACGAAGTTACTTCATGGTATATTACAAGAGAAGCCCAGCCAGCTATATTTTTGAAGTGTGAGGGGAAATCTAAAAGTGGTGTGTTCTTTCTCAATATGGATTAAACATACAAAGTATTTTCTTTGACATAGTCTTTGTCCCCTTCCCTACCCCAAATTTACTGCTCCACAAAAAGACACATGAAAACACTATACTCACAAAAGACAGCAAGTAGTGATCCTACTTCACCAAAGTTCAAGTATGAATAAATCACATGTATCTTGGAGCGCTGAGCTCAGCGTTCCCATCCTTATAAATATAGGAGAGATTGTAAGCTCAGTAGTATTCGTGGATGCTCTACCTCAAGCTTCCAGAAGACAGTTCTGGGGGAAGTGTGATAAGCAGAGGGCTGAGAAATACAGAAATGAAGCAGGCCTGGGGAGAATAAAGCTATAGTGATTTTTTAAAATTCTGTTTACCGCACAATGACAGCTGCACTTATTGATTTATCATAGCAAATTACATTGCCTCTGGCAGGTTTGGTACTAAAAGAATATTCAGAGGCAGAGCCCCTGGGTGGCTCAGTCAGTTAAGTGTCTGACTCTTGATTTAGGCTCAGGTCATGATCTCACGGTTCATGTGTTTGATCCCTGCACTGGGCTCTATGCTGACAGCACGGAGTCTGCTTGGGATTTTCTCTCTGTCCCTTTCTTTCTGCGTCTCTCTCTTTCTGTCTTTCTCTCTCTCAAAATAAAAAAGTAAACTTTAAAAAAATAAGTAAATAAAGGAATATTCAGAGGTAAGACTAGATTCACAGACAAAAGAATTGGGGATCATGATTATTCGGTAGAATTTCATAGGCAAAAATTTAAAAAAAAATTCTTCAAGTTCCAAATAACTTCCCCTGCCAAATCCTACTTCCCATGCTTTGAGATACTTGAAATTTTACCAAAGATAATTTCTTTTTGTACTAAGACTTTGTTAAACAATATACAGCTCTAGCCGCCATCTTGCATCCTCATGAGTATGTACCTAATCTCAGCTGGGTCCACCCACGACCCCCTGAATACCAACCCTAGTCCCCCACTGACCCCATTTCTGCTCCCACAAGATGAAAGAAACTATCATGAACCAGGAGAAACTTGTCAAACTGCCAAGCACAAGTGCTCATTGGTGGGAAAGAAACTGCCCACTGAAAGAAAAAGGAGGTTCATGCAGTGGCTACAGCAGATGATGATAAACAGCATCAGTTCTCCTTTAAAAGTTAGATGTAAACAATATCTCTGGTATTGAAGAAGTTCACTAACTGCATAACCGAGGAACAGTGATCCACTTCCACAACCCTAAATTGAACACTTTCGCCATCACAGGCCATGCTGGAACAGAGCAGCTGGCAGAAATACTACGCAGTATCTGAAACCAACTCAAAGCCGACAATCTGACGAGTTTAAGAAGTCTGGCTGAAGTTCTGCCCACACAATCTGTGGATGGAAAAGCATAACTCACTACCAGAGAGGAGGAGGATGGTGAAGTTTCAGATCTTGTGGATAACTTTGATGAAGTAATGAAGCAAACTGAATGCAGGCAACTTTCGAAGAAGATAAAACTTAAGTTACTGGGAGCTGCTATTTTATGTGATGACTACTTTCCAAAATTTTGTTCATGGATCTGATAAAATCTAGTTCTCTTAATAATTTTAAGCCCAAGCCCTTGGACCCTGAAGCTCTTTGCAGCTTTTGCATATATACAATTCATTCTTTGCAGCTAATTAAGCTGAAGAAGCCTGAGGTAAAGTTTGGAACTAGGTTAATAAAGTTCTTTGCCTAATAAACAATAATAATTTAAAAAATCATTATTCATTCCTGGCTCCCCTTTGTATTGGGCTTGGTGCAGATGAAAGGGGTAGAAAAGGGATATCAATGACATGTAGATTTCAGATAGATGGAACATAAGAGACTACTTTAAAATATTTGTACTTTGTGGATTCTCAAGGAGATTGACAATGATTGAAATTGATAAAGTCTATGGCTGACATAGAGATGTATACATAAAAGATGGTTTTACATGGATCAATAATGAAAGTATCATGAAATAAGGATTACAATCGATTCAATATATGTTCATATGTCTATGCATTTGTGAGCATGTGTGTGTGCACACCTGTGTGATTTTGAGCATGCACATGTGTGTGTACACATACATGGGTATTGTATGTGTGTGTGTGAAAGAAAGTCAAGGCAGAAGCAGGTAAACATGGAATAATAATGAAGTTAAAGGTCTTTTCCTTGAGTAAGAAGGGAAAGTATAAGGGTCAGGTATGGGGGAAGAAACATTTGCCAAAAAAAAAAAAAGATGAGTAAGCACTGAGACTTATAAATAGTACAAAGTTAGTGAGATTTGGGAGGGCTGTACTGACAGCTAGAGACACCGCATCACCTCTCAGGAAGTCTTCATCTTCTGAAAGGGCCCAGCCCGCTGACAGGATGAGACAGACAGTCATACTTTTCAGAAGCTTCTCTTGGCATATTGTGTACTTCTGCTTATCATTGACCTAAATTTATGTTTTTGCATTGGTTTGCTACAGGACCTCATAGGTCAGTCTGCACAACCTACAGATTACTGAGCTTGTTAACTAAGGCAGAATTCCAGTGTAGATGGTAGGAGGCAGGACCCTAAAACTTGTAGAAAACTCAATGGCTTATGAAGGAAGTGTTTTGGATTTAAAAATGAGTGACATTTTCTTAGCAGCAATGGAAGTGCTAATTTGGGGGAAATCAAATACTTTTAATAGGCTTTAGTTTGAAACCATGTAGAAAAAAATAAATAGGGGAGTGCCTGGGTGGCTCATTCAGTTGAGCAACTGACTGTTGATTCAGCTCAGGTCATAATTTCATGGTTCCTGGAATCAAGCCCCCTGTGCTTAGGCCTCTCTCTCTCTCCCCCTATCTCTCTCCCTCTCTCTATATGTTCCTCCCCACCCATGTGCATGCTCTTTCTCATTCTCTCTCTTGAAATAAACAAACATTTAAAAATATACAGTTAAATTTAAAAAAATAAAATAATAGGGGAGCCTGGGTAGTTCAGTTGGTTGAGCATCCAACTCTTGATTTTGGTTCAGATCACGATCCCAGGGTCATGGGATGGAGCCCCACATTGAGCTCTACACTAAGCCTGGAGCCTCTTAAGATTCTCTATCTCCCTCTGCCTCTACTCATGCACGCACACACACACACACACACACACACACACACACACACACACACGCTCGCTCTCAAATAAAAATATAATAAATAAATAAATAAATTTGAACTTTGGCAATAAGAAAGAGGCTTCATCAACATGCATAGAAACTGAAGGATCAAGTTCCAAATGATGATCAAGGTAGAAACCACCATTAGTAGAAAAGATCTGGGGTGGAGATTAAGGGGACTTTGACACAATGTAAAGGCTCAAGTCATCAATAGAAATACCGCTACTATAATGCTGGAAAAAGAAGATCTTAGTATAAAGAAATTCATATGGAATAGCCTAGGGGCTGAGGACTGAAAGAAAGTTAAAGACTTTGATATTCTTGGTTTATGATTTTTTTACCAAAGTGTACCCTTCATAGTTTCATCTTCCTGGGTCTATAACCACCATAATATGCAATTTATAGAACATAATATTCTGAAAGGATTTCTATTCCCAGAAATCCTAGTAAGTGACATTATAGTACTATTTATATGCCAGATCAGGGCAGAGATGAAATGGGGGTTAAATTTTGGAAATATTAGGCCAATATATCTTAATCCTTGTTAATTCCTGATTTCTAATATCTCAGGGATCCTCTGTCAAGAGGCCTGGCTGACTTGAACACAGGAGTGGAGATAATACAGAATAAATGCAATAAAAGAAATAACTGCCCATGGAAATGGGAGAAATCTGCTCCAGCTGTAGAGTGTTGGCAGTAAAAGAGGGATAGAAGAAGGATGAAGACATCAGACAGCAAGTATCTTATCCCCTACATCATCAGGGTCCACTTTAAAGGGGCAGTGGTAACATGTAGAAATGACCAGTAAATATGAAGGCATTCAAGCACATGGGGGCTTCCGTGGCTATAGCCCAAGGGAGGTGGCAGGTCTTTTTACAAAAGAATGACATCACAGCTTTGGGGCATTTGTAGAAGATTGTGGCCAGATTCAAGAGATTAAACCAGCTTCAGATACCTCTCTGAGAGGACAGCAAGATCTGAAATCAATGCAAAGGAATTGTTGAGGTTCAAGTGGGTGGGGGTGGGAGAGGTGAATGAAATCCATAACCAGAAGAGCACTTAAAAGGTCAGACAGGATCCATTGCACCTCAGCCATCACTGTCTACAGATAAGGCTGAACCAACAACTCCAAGTGTCTAAAACAAATGTTTTAAGTTTTATAGATGTATGGGTTCTTAATCTACATGCTATCAATGAGAATCATCACTGAAGACATTAAGCTTGAATACCTGGCCAGGATGACAGATTTCTCCACTATAAGGTTACTTCTTTTGTAACCTCCTTTCCATACTATTGTATTACTTCCTATACTTTAGAAGCAAGTCACAAAATTTGCCCCATACTCAAGGAGTGAGGAGTTAAGCTTTACCATCTTGAAGGGAGGAGTATCTATATAAACTATAATTCTTCTATACAGGAGATTTCTCTCTTCTCTATATAGTCACTTACTTATATTAGTGTGGACTCATGGATATTTCTTTGATACTATGGATTATAATCTATAGTATATTTCATTTATATATATATATATGTGTGTGTATATATATATATATATATACATATATATATAGTATATTTCATTTATTTTGTTGAATAAATTGTTCTTGCTTTGACCACTGGGAGCTCTCTTTCAAGTTGACTCTTCAGCAACATGCTGCCATCATTTTGTTTTTGAACACTTCTTTACTTTCTGGTATAATGACAATTACTAGGATCATTTTATCAATTCTCTGTCCCAGACCTAGGATCAGTTAGTTGTTCCAAGTGTCCTGGTTTATTTTATTGAAGAACAACATCAGAAACCAAGATTTGGGCACCTACTACCAGACTGTCATTCTATCTAAGCCTTCTGAGCACACAAAACTAGGAAATATGTGTATGTATTTTAACCTACATATGCAATATTTAACCTTATTTCTGTAAATATCCATTTGTCTCTATATGAGGCTAAACATGAGCTTATGTTGATGCTTCTGACTCTAATCTAGTACCACATTATTCACTGTAGCTAGTTCCAACCCCTGGTTAATCTGTAACCTCCCTTTGCTACAGTGAGAAATTTGGCTTCCACTACACACCACTCATTTATTCATTGATCAATCCCAGTATGTATATAAAGCAGGCTCAGAATTGAGAAATAACTTTACCAACTAGAATATGGCTGTTTATGTCTTGTTCCCTTTGTCTTTAGTCTTTCAGTTCCTAGTCAAAACACTGTTTACCAAAGTTACTTAGATCAGCATATTTTTTTCTCCATCGTCATGTCATTAAATATCCTGAAAAACACAGCTCTTAATGTCTAGACAATGCTCCATAAAATCAGCATGCTCAAACTCACATTTCCTTAGGATGTTGATTCAAGTTGCTTTAATCATTATTCTGAGCAATTCATGACTTGTCCAAGAACATAGATAACCTTAGACAAGAAAATAGTCTACGCAGTATTACAGAATTTTAGAATGCAAAAAAATTTAGGTATCACCTCATCTATTCTTACAATCAATGTTGGAATATTCTCTCTCTGGCAGATATTTTCTGCAGGAATGTTGCACTTGCTATTTTCTAGGAGTAGAGTCCTTGACTGGCTGTAATATTTAATATCTTTTCATTTCTAGTGTCCCCAGGTAAAATTCTGGGGTTTTGTGGTGGTTGTTAGTGCCAGCATTTAGGACATCAACTGTAATCTCTATTTTCAACCTTGCAAATTATGTTTGGAAGAAATGAGGACCTTGAAACTTCTGAAGATAAAACAAGAAAAACAGCAATTGGCTTTTCATATGAGAACTTAAGTGAAAGTTCTCTTAATACATCATGCTTTATTGGCATTTTAAAGTATATATTGTACATCCTTTTCTTGCCTAATTCCAGTAATTGAGAGAAAATGATATACAATTACATCAATTTAAACTACACAAAATGTTCTGATTATTACTATTGGCTTACAAGAGCTGTTATCTCAACATATCCAATCATCGGCAAATTCTTTTAGTTTGAATTACATCGATTTTTTAAGAAGAATATAGGGAGGCAATGCAGTACAATAAAAAATATGTATATTGAACTAGAAACCAACAGCCCTGAGTACTCATTGTCATAGAGACATTAATTAATTCTGTGGCCTTCAGTAGGTCACTGAACTGACTTTTGTTTCAATTTCTTTGTCAATAATAGGAGGATATTAGAACACGAGTAGATATACTCGAGGGATTGCTGGACTGTGTCTTTCTTTAGTCAACTCAAATCCATTTGCAAGGGAAAAAAAGGATTATAGCAAATACATATGTGAAAAATAAAACTAACATTGTTAAATGTAGCAAATGTCTTAAAATCTTGGAATAAGTGAGGCCACTCTGCAGTAGTGTGCAGGCTCTGAAACCAGCCTTCCCGCCCTTGAAGTCCAGCTTTGTTGTTTACCAGCTATGCAACCTTTTTCAATCATAGGCTTTCATCTTTAAAATACAGATAATAATGATTACCATGGTGCCGTGGATTAACTAAAACAATGACAGTGAAGGGCCCAATCCTAGGCACACAAAAAATACTCAATAAATTGCAGTCATTTTGGAATTGAATTATAAGGCTATTTCAATAGGGAAGCAATGATGGGAAAGATAATCTGGCTGAGAATCACACAGAAATGACTCGAAGCTAGTGCTAACTCTTACATGTAGGTTTGGGCTTATGTATTGTTCGTTTGTAAGACTTGGAGGGTAGGATTCATCACCACAGTGTGTCAGTAACTCAGACCTATCCTGGAAAGGTAATTGTCGCATTGTACCAGACTTATTCAGAAAGCATTCCATTATAACCGGAAATGAGATGGCCTGATCCACAAAGAGTCAGGCAGAGCAGCAAACAGAAAAAGGTAAAAAGTCCCTGAAATTGTTCAGATGCCTGATGTGAGAAGATGGTAGAGGATTACAGACCAGTATATAGGATATCAGTCTGTGTTTATGATATCTAGTCATCTTAAAATATTTCTTTTTGTTCTTTTTTAATGGTTAGTGCTGATTTTCTAGAAAAGTTTATACTCTATTAAGGATGATAAAGAGAAACAAAGAACATGTTTCCTATTATGCCCGGCCCAGGTTGTGGCGATGGTAGCAGTAATGACAATGAGACACCCCAACAGGAGGGTGAACCCTGAAAGGACAAAGGGAGGTTACTTGTACAGACAAACCCTCCCCATTAGGATGTTCTCATTCCAGAGCAACTTTCCACTAAAAAAAAAAAATAAATAAGGTTCCAGTTTTGTTTACCAAGAAAGATTCTACTCATTTATTCTGGTATCAGCAATTGAACAAATATTTATTAAATACCTAGTATGCCCTAGGAATACTGAGCAAAACAAAACACAGTCTCTTCACTCAACTCACGGGAGGAAACATGACATGAAAATGCAGATTTTCATGGCACAGTTGGGAAGAAAAGCCTACCCTGTAAATCTCTGTCTCTCACTGGAGATTAGAAAACTAAGTATCTTTGACTCAGTTCTAGGGGAATTCCATTGTGCCAATACTATTGCTTCTTTAGTTCTGAGTTCGAAGCCCAGTTATGATCATCAACAGGCTTTTGGCCCAAAAAGCAGTCTCACCTTTCCAGGTAAGTCATCGTGTGTAATCTACCTGCTCAGAACCCCAGTGCCTCTAAGAACTGTGGGAAATTCCTGCTCTGAACCCCAGCCCTGAGACAAGGTTCTTAAGGGAAGAAAAAGGTTTTCTTCTTGCCAGGTACCCCTTTGGGCCTGGGATACAAACTGTTACTTCTTGCTGGACCTTCTGTCATGTGGTGTTTCTGCTTCTCTGTGCTTCTTCTTGATCTCTGCTTTCTCCAAGGGCCTAATTAAAGACACCTTCCTCCATGATTACTTCCATGATGACTCTAATCCCTTTTGGTAAGATTCCATTTCCAAATGGAACTCATGGTCAATTCTAGCCCAGTGGAGTCTCTTTTTGGAGCTTACTGAATGCCTGCTTAAAGTATTGCTGATTCTGAACTACATAAAACAAACAGAAGGACAGGCCTAAAGAAGATGGGCAGGGTGCAACATTTACATTTCAAAAGTTCACTGAGTCAAAATGAAAATGTGTTATGCTAAGAATATCTTCAATTCCTACATGCCTCTCTCTATATAAAATATTCATACTATAAATGTGCTGTCTAAGGCTCATCAAATCTTGGAAGAGTTTTAATAGTTTTCACCATTGAGTGAAAACAGTTTATTTCATCATCTGCAAAGTAAAATATAACTAAAATCTAAAATATACCTTCATGAAATTTAAGTGTTCTGTTCTAGATTTAAAAGCTTGATAACTAAACATATGCATGTCCTGAAGTACTGAATCAGATGAAAATAAAAAAGTCTTTTTATTCTTTATTATTTATCTTTTTTTTTGTCATTTGTCCTATAAAGAAAATTTTTGAGACAACTGACAAGCTTTGAGTAAGGTACATAAATTCAAGCATTATAGCAATATTAATCTCCTGATTGTGACAATTAGACCGACTTTGGGTATGTGACAAAATATCCTTGTTTTAGAAAATATCACAAAGTATTTACACTTTTGTAAAAGAAAAGAGTTTTAGGAAATACAATGAAATATTTATTCTTTCCTAAAAGAAGGGCATTGTCTCACATGACTGCAGTCCAATTATCAACATCAGGAAATTAATAACTAGATAGCAAATGAGAGAGAAAGAATGATAAAGCAAATGTCTTCAAAAATTTGTCAGTGGGGGAACAAACATAAAGAAAAAAGTATACAGGAACTCTTTGTACTATTCTTAGAACTTTTTGTAAGTTGGAAACATTTCAAAATAAAACATTAGATTTGTAACTCAAACCAGTAAATTATTTAAATATTATTTTTGCTGGATGTGCTATCTTAGGCTGTTTGGGTTGTTAAAATACCACAGACTGGGTGACTTATAAACCAACGAAATTTATTTTTTCACAGTTCTAGAGTCTGGGAAATCCAAGATCAAGGCACCTGCAGATTCAGTGTCTGGTGGGAGCCTGCTTTCTGATTCATTGCCAGTCATCTTCTCTCACCTGTGTCCTACGTGGTGGAAGGGGTGAGGAAGCTCTCTGGGACTTCTTTCATTTTTTATTTTTTGTAATGATTATTTATTTTTGAGAGAGAGGGAAAGAGGGGGGGGAAGAGAGAGAGAGAGAGAGA
>PISW01007238.1:0-93744 GCA_004023785.1 Mungos mungo | reverse complement strand
ATGAATGAATGAATGAATGAATGAATGAACATGACTGGGTACAAAAGGTTCAACGCCAAATGCCTTAGCAGATGTGCAGGCCCACCGAGAGTGACAAAGCACTTCTTCCTGCGCGTCCTGACCATCGAGCACCGTCCACACGTGTGGACAAGGACTCGGGAAGCCTGTGCCTGGGCCAAATCGCAGATGTGGTCAGTACAGAGCTGGGTTTGGCCTCCGAGTGAGTCCCAAAGCCCCTGCTCTTTTGACTGTCCCTTTTGAGACCAACACAGAGCCTGATGGCACTGTTAGCCAACCTACAGTGGTGACCATACTGAAACGCATAAATGTTTCCAGTCAGTACTTGTGCACCTTAAAGCTTATACAATGTTACACGTCAATTATATCTTTAAAAAAGAGAGAGAGAGAGAGAGAGAGAGAAACCCAATGTGCAGAATTAGGACCTGGGCCGCTTGAAAATCTCCTGGATCTGAAAATATGAGCTCTTTTTTTTTTCTAATTTTTTAATGTCTATTTTTTGAGAGTATGTGTGTGTGTATGCACAGAGGAGGGGCAGAGAGAGGGAGACACAGAAATCGAAGCAGGCTCCAGGCTCTGAGCCGTCAGCACAGAGCCCGACGTGGGACGTGAACCCACGAACTGCAAGATCATGACCTGAGCCAAAATCGATGCTGAACCGACTGAGCCACCCAGGCACCGCTGACAATGTGGGCTCTGATGTTAAACTTGAACCTGACCCCCTCCACCACCACCCCACCAGACACCCTTCTAAACAGCCTGAGCACAGCAGCAGGCTGGTGTCTGAGGTTGTGCACAGGACGGGCCCGTCCAGGTGGGACTTTACCCTGACTGTCCGAGTTCCTTAAACCCCCCTGTGCCTGTGTTCTCGCACCTGCTAAATGGAGGTGACCTCCTCCGGGGGCTGCTGGAGGCTCCCCTGGGAAAGGGGATGGCCCGCACTCTCTGATGGGGAGAAAGCACCTATGTGCGCTCAGCCTACCTGGGGGCCATTGCTCAGGGCCCTCAGAGCTTGCCCTGGGTCTGCAGAACACCACGGTCTTTTCTCCTTTTCCAAATGTGCTTCTTCCACTCCTGCTCCCCTGATGTTTCCTCGCGGACCCCTGGGTACTTCCACACTTCCCCACACCAGTGACAAAGCGTCAGAATTGGCGTCACTTCTGGAATTCTCCATGCCCAAGGAGGGCCCCGTGCACCTGTCAGTCGGAGCTGGCTTCTCCTCCGAGGGCGGCCCGTGGGCTCCTGCGGTCAGCTGCCCAGAAAGCTGAGTCCCCTGTACCCCCCTCTCCACAGCACTCGCCTTGGGCCCCACCATCTTGCTTTCCCTGTGCTGACCCTCCTCGGCTCTCACCAGGCGGCCCACAGCCGTGCTGGCCCCCAAGGCGACTTCTGTCTCCAGGACGCGGATCCTGCTCAGAAGATGGGCGTTCTCCCCCCTGAAGGCCTGGACCGTGTCTTCTATGCCCAGCACCACACTCTTCATCAGCTCCTTGTAAGTGACCCCCAGCTCCGAGATCAGCGCCTTGAGCTCCTGCTTCTCCAGCGTGACGTGCTCCATCAGGCCTTTGGACTTCCTGGCGCTCTCCGCCATGGCTTTCTGAAGCTGGGCCAGGTGCCTTTTCAACCGCTCGTTTTCCTCCTCGAGCTCGGAGATTTTGCCGTAACTTTTCCCGTTGCAGTCTTCCAGGTCAGAGATGACCTGCCAGTACTGGCCCAGCTCCCTCTTCAGGTGCGAGACGGCTCCTAAGAGCCTCCTCCTCTCCTGCTCGAGCGCGGCTATCTTCGTCGCATTTCTCTCCCTCTCTGTCTCGAGGGCGCATGCTTTGCTGCGGCCTCTCTCTCTGTCACCCCCCGGCTCGGCGCTGTCACGTGACGCCTGGCTTCTCTCCTTCTCCAGCCTGGAAATGACCTGGTGGAACCTCCTCTCTCCTTCAAGGGCTCCTAGTGCCAGGGAGGCCTGGCTTCCCGCCAGCCTGGAGGGCCGCTCTGGGCTCGGACACGCATCATCCAAATCAAGCACTGTCCCCGGGAGAAGGGCGCTGGCTCCCAGGACCTCCGTCCCTCCCGGTGCAACCTGTTCACTAGTCCCCCCAGGTCTGACCTCCCTGGCCAAACACATATCCGATTCCTGGTTTGCCAAAGCCTGATGGGAGTGAGCATTGTCCTGGCGGCCGGGCCGTTTCCGAGCTGAGTTCCTGCTCTCTCCGGCCAGCCTGGAGGTTGGCCACCATGGATTCCCGCCCCCACGCTCCGGGATGGAGAGGTGCTGGAAAGAAGTTTCCACCTCCTTTTCAAAGTCATCGTCTGTTCTGAGCTCAGATCTGTCAGGTCCTTGGCTCAGAGCCCATGGGTCACAGGGGGGCTCCGTTTCCCTGGGTGGAAAGGCCAATCGGGGAGACAGTGTCAGACCTCCGTCTGCCGCTGGGAAGAGTGTTTCCTGGGGCTCACGCTCCTCGGGGCCAGGCTCCCCTGGGGCACCCCTGGGGCCCAGGCAAGACCCTTCCGGAGACGATGCCTTCTCCTCCTTCTCTTCGTGCCTTTGGTGCCCAGCGCTTCCTGCTTGCACATCCAGAGCGTTTCCAGACCGCACACGCGTGTCCTCGCCCTCCCCTGCACGGGGCTGAGCGCCTGCTGGAGACGGCCTCTGGGAGCCCTGGGCCCGGGCTGGGGGGGTCTCTTCCTCCTCTGATGACGAATGCCCTTCTTCCCTCCGCCCCCCACTCAGGGGTGGGGGGCCCTCAGTTGACACTGAGGCCTCTCCCTGCAGAAGCAGCAATGGGAGCTTTGGCCTGGGCCAAGGGCAGGAGGCGGAGGCCGGGGTTTCTGAAGCCCCATTCTCGATGGGCACACCCCCTGGGGCTCTGACGCCGTCCCCCAGACCCGGGTCCTCTCGGCTTTCCTGACTCGGCTTGCTCTCGTCACCGAGGTCTTCCTCCTCCCTGCCCCGAGTCCTCCTCGCCGCCTGCTCTTCAGTTCCCCACTCTGGGGGCCCTCCCTCCTCCTTCCAAGGGCCTTTCAGATCTCTGGGTACCTTGAGTTGGTGACTTGTGATCTGAGGGGGCTCAGGGCAGAGGGAGGCATCCTGGCTGCTTGCCCAGCGGTGATGGCAGCAGGCGGGTCCTCTGGCTCTGGAAGCAGGTGGGAACCTTGTCTCCAGCACCCGTCGCACCTGAGATTCTGGTGGAGAAGCCTCCCAGAGCAGCGGCAGCGGCGGCAGGGCAGGGGGGTCCCCGGCCGGCCCCCAGGGAGGGAGTGTGGACGTCTGCACCAGGACCTGGACAGCGGCTAGCCTCTGCTCCGAAGTCCAGGCCAGCTCCACTGGGAGGAGCGAGCCATCCCCGGGAGGGCAGCCCCGGGTGAGAAGAGCCTGCTTATCTAAGCTGGGCTCGGCCGGAGCCTGCGAGGGACAGAAAGAGAAGAGAGAGAAGGCGTGAGCAGCCCCTGCCCTGTTTAGTCCCACACATCTCAGACCTCATCTCCTGATGCTCTCGGCGCTTCCTCATCCAGCCATGGAGGCCTCCCTAACACGCCACGCCTGGTGCCCCCCAGGACCTTTGCACCTGCTCTTCCCTCTGCCCAGACTATCCTTCCCCAGATCCCCTCCTGGCTTACTCTCAAATCGATTCATATCTCTGCTTAATGTTACTTCCTCAAGAAGCCCCTGACCATTTCCCCACACGGTTCACGCCCCCCTTTCCTGTGCCCCCAACATCCTGCCGCACATCTACATGGCGTCGTCTAACCCCCCCTTAGCCCCGCATGTCCCTACGGAAGCCACAGGCCACCAGCCACGCTGCAAGAGCTCAGAAGCCTGCGGCCCATGGCTCTTCTACTGGACAGCACAGGGGCGGAAACTTTCCATCATCACGGAAGACTCTAGGGGACACAGTGGTGTAGACTGTCTGCTCTGAGGGCAGGGGCCCTGGGCCCAGACCAGTGCCGGGCCCACAACACACATACTCGGGGCACGTATCCAGGGAGGAGACTGGCCTGGCTCCCAGGCGGGGCTGGGGCTGGGCTGCTGGGGGGGAGGGGTCTGGGAGGGGAAGTCTGTCTCCACAGGGGCCCCCCGTCTCACTGCTGGTCTCTGCCCCGCCCCATCTGTGCCCGTGTGCCTGACTGTGGCACTCTGTCCCTCCACTGCTGTCCGCCTCTGCCGGGAGGCCCTCCCGGACGACACACAGCCCGCAGCACCATCTCACTTTGGTTGTGATCCAGCACCGCACACAGGGGCCCCGGAGTGGGACGTGAATGACCCGCAGAGCCACGTCGGGGCTGGAGGGGCCTCGGCGCTGGCCCGAGCGCATCTCTGTCCTGTGGCAGGAGATGGAAGTGGACTTGGGAAGCCACAGAGCAGAGGACGGCAGAGGGGACAGTGTGGTTCGGGGTGCGGGCTCAGCAGACGGGAACTCGGGGTCCGCCTCCGGGGCCGTGTGGCCTTGGGAGACCACAGCAGCTTTGGGAACCCCATGTTCCTCCTCCCCCAGAACAGGGCTCACGGCTCCTACCCCACGGGTGGGCGGGAGTTCCGGTGATTCCGTGCGTGGTGTCGCGGTCAGGCCTGGGCACGCAGTTGGGGGCCCCCTGCCTGCCCATCCTCACCCAGGTCTCAGGCTGTTACATTCCCTCTCCTCGCATCTCCCTCTCAGTTATTTCCAGAATGTTCTTCCAAGCCCTCCTCCTTTAGCCCCTGCTCCCACCTCCCACGCACAGTGGGGCTGGAGCCCTGGGCTCTCAGAAAGCCTCTGGCCTCACCTGTCCGCAGTCAGCTCCTGTGACATCTTCCAGGGACTCGTCTGTGGTCTCCAGGCCTTGGGCGGCCCCAACGCAGCCTCGGGAGCAGCACCCCTCAGAGGGCCGGCCTGGATGCAAAGGACCCCAAGAGTTAAAGAGACCCTCCTAGAGGTGTTCCCACAACCACCACAAGCGACTGAGTCCCCTGGTCTTGGGACGGCCGCACTTCTCACGGACTCAAGCCCTCTGAGCCCCAGAGACGGCCGATGGCCACCCCCGGCCAGGCGAGGAAACCAGGCTCACAGATAGGCAGTGGCCGTGCTGAGGGGCAGCGGGTTGGGTCTGGAAGCCACCGTCACTGACCACAGAGCTCACGCAGGTGACGAAACCCGTGATACCCGCCTCAACCCAGCCCCTCCCAGTCGCACAGGGAGCCGGTCCCCTGCGCCACCCCCAGCCCAGCAGGGCGGCGTGCAGACATGGGGGGGTGGTGCTAGACGTCACCACCAGACACCCCTTCCTCTTCCAAGGACAAATCTGACCTTGTGTGACTTGCCGGCTCTGCTCCCCAGAAACAGGACAGAGGGGGAGGGTCGGGGGCCCGTCACTGGCACCGTTGGGCGTGAGTAACCCCTTCATCGGCGAACTGCCTTTGGCCTTGGGAGACGGCGAGCTGGACATCGTGGCTCCCCACGTGCCGTGGCTTCTGGAACAGAGACACTGGAAGCCGTGCCCAAGACTGTCGCCACATTGGTTCCCACTAGGGACAAGTTAGGGACAAGGGGCCCCAAGCCCTCGCCGCTCCCAGACCTCACACCTGTCTCACACCTGAGCTGTCATGGGGCGGGGGTGGGGGACGGAATAGTCATGACACGGTCTTCTGCCAAGACACCCCCTCCTGAGACCCAGCTGCCCCGTGCCAGAACGGTGTCCCCCGACCGGCACCTTCTGAGGGCGGAGGGGGTGGCCCCAAGTCAAGGACCTAGTCCTGGACATTGCCCGCCCTGATCCCACCTTTTCCAGCTGTGTGACATCAAGCAAGCCACACTACCTCTCTGAACTTTAGCTTCCCATCTGTAGAAGGCGGCAGTCACACCCTGCCCCCTGGCACACCAGCATGTCCTAGGTGAGCCGGCCTGGCAGCAGAGGTCCGTGCGGGCACCACACGTACTGCAGCACCCACACACCTGCTGAGCCTCCCGGTCCAGGGGCACTGGCGGAGCAGAGGGTAGTTTGTGACCTGTGGCTCCGGCGGGCATCCAGGGCGCCCTCCCGGGGCAGTGGCAGCAGCTCGTCTCCCAGCTGGCTCAGGGCGTCCTTGAGGAAGACACAAGGAGAGAGCAGTGAGGATACTCCCTCCAGGCCCAGCCGACGACTCCAGAGGGAGCCGGATCCCAGCTGAGAGCAGAGGGCACAGGGCCTGACCCGGCCCGTGCTCATGGTCCTCAGGCCAACCCCCTCCTACGAGCACCGCTCCGACCAGCAGACCGTGAGACGCGGCACTCAGTTCTCCAATAAGCTCGTCTGTCCAGCCAAGATGCCCCTGGGCTCCCTAGAGTGGCACCAAAGGCCCCGGGTCCCCTCTCCTTCCTGAAGGTCCCTGTGAGTCCCACCAGCAGAGGCGGGTGCCTATCCAGGGGCCCCTGGTGGTCCTGTCCCTCCTCCGTCAACAAGACCCAAATGCTGCAGCCATGGTCTCCGGGGGGCACCTCCTCCCTTTGGCTGTGCGGTGAGAGCTTCCCCAAGCCAGCACCCCCTGCAGGACATCGTTTAGGGACAGCTCAGCTCTGACCCACTGTCCGAGGGGCTGGGGATGAGTCCCCTCCGGCCTCCCACGGCCCCTGCTACTTGTAACCAGGATCTAATGGGCACTCTGCTTCTCCGCCTGCTTCCCTATTAGACCCTGAGTCCTTCAAGCCTTCCACTTGGCCTCAGGCGGTCGGCACCTTAGCCTTGGCACACACTAGGTGCTTAATAAATGTCTGATAGATGGAGAGGCAGAACTTGAAGAAAGACAGGTATTCAGGACTTGTTCAACCAGCACTTAATAGGCTCCGGCTGTGTGTCAGGGGCTATTCTAGATGCAGGGGAAACGGAGGCAGACAGGTAACACCCGTCCCCTGTCCCCTGCCCCCCAGGTGCTCACCTGCTCTCAGCAGAGCCCTGCCTCGACTCTTAGCCGGGCCTCCTGCTCCCCCGCATCCCGATCACAGTGCCAGGGAGTCCCCCTAGCTTGCTCTCTCCCACCAACAGGCCTCCGGCGGCTCCCCTCCAGCTGGGATCAGTTCAATGCTGCCATAAGGCACTGCCGGCCATCCACAGGCTGCCAGGGGCAGGGGGGAGGCGCCGAGACTCCTCACCCAGGTTTCTGCTCACGGGGGCCTCCCTGCCCCCACCCCAGCCTGGCTCTTGCCTGCCTCTGCACTTCGCATATGCTGTTCCTTCTCCCTGGCTGCACTCTTCCTAGGAAGGACGGGGGTTGCCCGCACCTCTCTCTCGGCCCCTCCCTGGCACCCCGGCTCAGCAGGGGAATGATCCCTCCTGCACCCGCAACCATGAAATGGAAACCAGACCGGCCTGCTCTCCTGTCTCTGATGTCCCACTTTCCACTGCTGTGCAGAGAGAGAAAACCCCGGCCCGGCCCGGCCCCGCTGCCCCCACCCTCATTCTGCTCCTTAAAGGGACCCTCCTCCCCCGACCCTGCCTCAGAGCCCTGCACCCCGAGTGCCTTCCGCCTGCCTCTCTGTCCACCCCTCTGCCCCTCTCTGGGCTCAGCGCAAAGGCCAGATCTTCAAGGCCCTCCCTGGCCCTCCCTCAAATTAAGTCCCTCCCCCTGACTCTCTGGGTGTGGAGCCTTCGGTGCGATGTCACGTCCGGCGTCCTCACAGACCACAGACCTTAGATGCCCCCAGAAGTTTTGCCACAGAGCAGGCCACAGCCCAAAGCCACCAAGGCCAGAGGGGCACGGGCGCCGGACCGAGTTCGTGCGCGGGGCCCGCGGCACCTGCCGTGCGTGGTGCTGCCTCTCGCGGTTCCCACGTGCTTCCCAGCTGCTCAGAATGAAGCCCGTTCGTCAGCAGCTTAAAATCACCACCAGAAAGAGGTGGAGACAGGGAAATGGAGGCGAGAGAGAGAGGGCAGAGGAGAAAGGAGGCGAGAGAGGTAATGCGAGGAGGAGGAGGGGGCAGGATGGAGCCATGGCGGGAAGGAGGAGGAGGAGGAGGAGGAAAGAACGGACAGAGGAGAGGCCCGGAGGCCAGCACTGCCGCGCCCATCGCTTCTGTTTGGATCTTCCGACACCCAAGTTGACTTCAATTCAGTTCAACAAATACTTGCCGAGCGTCAGCTAAGTGACAGACGCCGTTCTGGAGCCGGGGACACCGCCGCGGATAAAACACACAGACCCCCCCCACCCCACCTCGGGGAGACGACCTGATGGGGAGGGCATCCTAGAAGAAGATTCTATACTCTCTTCGTTTCACAAGTGTCAAAGTCACTACTCAGAGAGGGAGAGTGACTTGTCCAAGGTCACATAGCACTCACAGCAGGAGAACAGAACCAGAACTTGGTCTTGAACCGGATCTGGGCTTTCTCTGCCCTTCCCTGCCCCCCACCCGCCCCTGCTCAGTCTTGTCAACCTTCCAGTCTTTCAGTGCTCAGGGACCAGCCCCCAATCTTACGTGACTTCAGCTCTCCCTGCAATTATTGTGAAAGATAAGCAAACGAAGATGAGAATGAGGAAGACAGAGCTTTCTGGACACAAACATGATCAATGTGTGAGGAGACAGAGACATTTAAATTCTTCCAAAGGTCTGTTTCTACAGAATGTGCATTTCTGCTTCATGCATTTCTCATCTGATGGTACCGAAGGATCATGTCCCCACAAGTTCTTCTATAAGGAGGTACTTTATAGCCATGAGACGTAATCTCTGACGTAAGGGATGCCTCTATTTACCAAGTCAGGTCCTTCTCAGAGGACAGTTAGGTTTTCACTTTTAATATTTGACAAATATTCAGAATAAAATGGAACCTTGAGGTTTTGTGTACGTGTATTTCTTCTGTAACTAATGGACTTGATCTTTCTGTGTTAGATCACTAGACATTTGTCTTTCCTTTTATATTACTTGTATGTCCATGGCTTTGCTTTTTAATTTTTGACATGATCGGCCAGTGTTTTAAGGTCCTTGCTTACTACCGGAGTTCCAACTATGCAATACATATTTCTGCACAAGTGCGAAGCCCTGAGCCCTGAGCAGGGAAGGGGCTGCCTACGACTTGAACTTGCGGCACAATGAAACGATTCCTGTAAATGCCACCAGGGGGTGCTCTACCCACACTGCAGGGGCAGAGGAAGAAACTGCATTCTTGATGCATGATTTCTACTCTGGGATGACATTTTTAAGTGTGTGACTTTTTATCTCCCTGCACAAGCCTCCCTCTAGACCAGACCACAGGCCCTGGGCTGCTGTAGCAGTCCATGGCCCAGATCTCCCCTGTCCGCACCTGTGTCTGTCTCCTGTATAACATGTCTAAGAGCAGGGTCACCCTTCAAGCCCCAGTGCCCTTTCTTGTCTTGCAAAGCAGAGTCCTTTTAAATTTCCTTTCGCCCATGCCCTGAGCAGAAACGCCCTCCCCAAACTCTGCCCCAGGCCACGGTTTGTCATTGCAGTGGCCCGTCCCTTCAGGGACCTGGGCCCCAAGCCATTTGCTCTGCAGACCGGAAAGTGTGTGATCCAGACCAGCTGTGTGCCTTCTCTGTGAGGCTGGGTACAAGGACAGGGGCCTTCCCGCCTGGCTACCTCCCAGCGCGGTGACATCCTGCTTGGAAAGGTGTTGGTAAACACAAAGGAAATAAGACATCTTCCCGTGATGATTCACTTCACCGGGACGCCCAGCGCACGTCACAGGGATCCACTGGGCTGTTGAGGGGACAGCTCCCTGGTGATGGGCAATTTTCTATCTCATGGGCTTCCCCATAGCGGACACCACCCGGGGCTCCCAGAGCACTGCCTCATGAGGCGGTCCCTCCGGCTGGGAGTTTCCATTTGCCACGGTCAGTGGAGCAAAAATCTCTTTTGGTGCTCGCTTATCCACCAAACCACTAGCTTACCAAGCACCTCCCGGCCGTGGTCAGAACCTCGGGTTCAGGGCTGACTCAGATGAAGAGCAAACACCAGCCAGAATTAGGGTGCAAATTAGGGCCTCCGGGGGCCACTACAGGGGCACTGAGGAGGGTACGAGCTGGAGGTCAGGGAAGTCTTCCTGGAGGAAGTGGCGTTCCCACTGAATGGAGACAGAATAGCAGGTGTTCATTGAGAATCGGAGGGGAGCAGGTGCGGGAAGCTTCTAGACACAGGGAAGGCTACAGGCAGGAAGAGCCTGGAGCATTCATGAGTTCAGTGTGGCCAGGAAGGGGGGGGTAGTGGGCAATGAGCCTGGAGAAGGAGCCCAGCCTAGAGCAGCAGGGGCCTCGAATGCCATGGGTAGGAGGTTGAACTTGATCCCAGGGTGACAGGAGCCAGGAGGTTTACAGAAGGAGATCATGTGGGGGTCCCATGGCTCTCCAGAGAAAGGGGTAAAACACCTTAACCCCTCTGGGCTCCAACCCCTTCGGAAACGTACTGTGGGCTTTGGGAAATCATACACACGTGCCGTGTTCTCGGAGCTCTGCCTACACGGCCATCGGTGTGCCTCTCGGGCCGCTGAAACTGATGCCTTTCTCCACCAAGACTCTGAAGGGCAGCGTCTGCTTTTGTTATCAATAGGTTCTAGCACTGAAATTTCAGACCTCAGCTACACCCCCCTGCAGGCTGGTAACTGGCTGGCCCTCCACATCTCCCCAGGAGCCCTCTCCAGATGGCCATTTTCGACCCCCTAATGCCCCAAGTCGGGGCTGGCACTGCCCTCTGAAAGTAAGACAGACCCTAGCAGACTGTCACACCCCGTGGCCCTGGGTCCAACCCATTTCTTCTTCTTTTTTTTTTAATGTTTATTTGTTTCTTTTGAAAGAGAGAGAGACAGAAAGAGCACGGAGGGGCAGAGGGAGAAAGGGAAACAGAGAATCCCAAGCAGGCTCCAGGCTGTCAGCACAGAGCGCGACGCAGGGCTGGAACCCACAGACCGTGAGATCATGACCTGAGCCGACACCAAGAGTCAGACGCTTAACCGACTGAGCCCCCCAGGCGCACCCAGTCCCTATTCTAAATGCCAGGGCCCCCAGCAGGGACCTACAGACTGACTGTCAGGCCCCTTCCTCAGCCCCAGCCCCCCGCCTAAGAGACTTGTCATCCGGAGCAGGCAGGGGTGTCCCGAGCAGGCAGGGTGTGTGGTAGGATCTATCCCAGCCCCGGCACTGAGCGAAGGCCCAAGCCAAGCGTAGGCACCAAGGAGGCACCCGTTAAACACCGACTACTGAGCCACCGACCAGCACTTGCTGGAGGGGCAGAGTACGGCGCTCACAGGCCAGTGCCCTCACTTCCTCATCTGGGAAATAAGGACGAGAGAGTGCCCCGTTCTTCAGATGGACTAGACCCGTGACAGATCAAGGGCATGGAAAATCGCGCTGGCACAAAGACGCCCTTGTCAACGTCCACCCAGGCAAAGCTGGCCATGTAGCACACATCCCTGCCGCCTCGCGGGTCTTCACGGCTGTTCGTCCACAGAGGTGCTTGCGACAGATCGAATCGTGTCCCCCCAAATTCCCAAGTTAAAGCCTTCCTCTCCAGATCTCAGAAAGTGGCCTGATTTTGGACACGGGGCGTTCTTTGCAGATGCAACCAGTCACGAGGAGGTCATGACTGGTGTTCTTACGAAAAGGGGACGTTTGGACACAGAGACAAAACAGGCAGAGACGGGGGAAGTGCTCTAAAATCACAGAGGGAAGACGGCTGGAACAGACCCTCCCTCACGGCCTCAGAGGCCCAGGAATCCTGCCAACGCCCTGACTTTGGACGTCAAGTTCCAGAACTAGCGTCTCAACCACTGGGTTTGTGGCAGCTCCAATGAATGACAATTTCCATCCATACATGATTTATTTTCCGGAATTACAATAAGGTGCCAACACGAAAATTACACCGGTTTCCTTTTATCTGGTGACTATAACAGAGGAAGAAAGACTAGACCACACAGAAGGGAGAAAACAGGGGCGTAGAGTTGTTCTTTTCTTTACAAAATGACCACAGAGAAACTCACTATTAAAATGAGCCGGGCAGGGGGCACCTGGGGTCTCAGTCAGCTAAGCATCTGACTTCAGCTCAGGTCATGATCTCACAGTTCGTGGGTTCTAGCCCCGCATTGGGCCCTGTGCTGACAGCTCAGAGCCCGGAGCTGCTTCGGATTCTGTGTCTCCCTCTCTGTCTCTACCACTCTGTCTCTCAAAAATAAATACACCCTTTAAAAAAAATTTTTTTTAATGAGCCAGGCAGGATGCACTGCATTCCCTGAGAAAACGCAGTGCATTTAAAGGTCTAGTTGATTTGAAATAGATTTATCTCCTCCAAAGAAAAAGTGGATTTTTGTTTTCTTTCGTTGTTAGCTTGTTTGATGAGTGATCTTCTTTCGGGAAGGTTGCTCACTGATTTTTCCTTAAATGTAAATCAGAGAGGGGCGGGATCTTGAGCTCTTGCAAGGAGCTGAGTTAACTCTCCCTGCCAGGGACAAGGGCTGGGGCAGGAGGAAGAGCACTCTGGACCCCCAGGCTCCAGCTCTGCCTCCCACTAGCTGTGACAACAGACCCACACGCCACATATCTGAGCCTCCTGTGTGGCATGGGGATATCACTGGCACCGCCTCACAGTCCGCTTGAGCACTGAATGAAATAACGCCTTCGAAAACTCCCCGGAGGGTCCAGAGCACAGGGCAGGGATGTGTTAAACACACGTTTTTACCCCTCTGTCGGTCAAACGAAAGAATAAACATCCAATCTGCCCTCGTTAAAGGCAGAGCTTAAGAAAATCACGCAAGGTCACACAGCTAGTCATTAAGAAAACCAGAAAGGGACCCGACCCTGCGTGGTTTCCACTGCACGGTCCTGGGACCCCCTGTGTACTGATGCTGCACTGAGGCTCCAAGGAGCCCCCAGACCTGGGCCCTGCCCTCACCGAGCTCATAGTCTAAGGGACGAGCACTCAGGAAGCCCGGGCGGCACTTGCCGCCAGGGAACGTCCCCACCTTTGGAGCTGGGGGGCAGGTGGAAGAGCGGGCCATCATCTTCGGAAGGAGGCGATGGATCGGGAAGAATTTATGGGCACGTGGCAGTGACATAACACTGCACACCCAAGGGTCTCATCTGGCCCACAGCTGGGCTCGTTACCTGCTGGACAGATGGATGGACAGGAGGGACAGATGAGGAGGCATGAGGGGTGGCTGGTTGGCTCTGTGTAGAGTGGCTGGGTGGACAGATGGACAGCCAGATGGAGGGGTGGATGAGGCGATGGCGCATGGGTAGACAGGCGGATGGATGGGCGTGCAGGTTAATGGGGGGGAGGGTGAGAAGGGGGACAGATGGCCAATGGGGTGGCTGTGCTGAAGAATGGGTAGGCGAAGGTGTGTGACTGGCCATGCAGGTAGGTGGGTAGGTGACTGAAGGATGGATGGGCGGATGGACGGATGGATGGATGGATGGATAGGTCGGCCGATGGAAGGGGATAGAGAGGCTGGATCCGAGTAGACGAAGAGGAAAACGGGAATGAAGGCTGGTGACTTGCAAGTGGCTGTAGGAGAAAGAGGAATCTGAAAACTCACTGGAGCCCCGGGTTGCGGCCACTTACCCGGCTGCGGGGACCGGCAGCGACGCTGCGGCGCGCGCTCTCCCCCGGGGCCAGGGCGCCCAGCTCCTCTCGCAGGCTGCGGTTTTGCTGCGCCAGGTCCTCCACGCGGCCCTGCAGGCCGATCTCCGACAGCTCGAGCTCGTAGAGGCGGCAGCGGAGATCCTCCAGCTGCCCGCGGAGCCGGCGTTCCGTGGCGCGGGGCTCCCGCAACCCGCGCACCGCCTCGGCCTGCTCGCGCTCCCCGCGCTCGGCCCGCGCCCGCAGGGCGCGCAGCTCCTCGGCCTCCCCGCCGGGGCCGCGCGGCACCGGGGCGTCCAGCGCCGCCAGCAGGAGGCCGGCCGCGTGACAGAGGCGCCGCACGTCCCGCTCCAGCCGCCGCACCTGCTCCCGCAGGCCGCGTTCCTGCTCGCGCACCAGGGCCAGCTGGCACCGCTGCGTCCGCCGGCAGCGCTCCAGGGCCGCCGCCTGCCGCCCCAGCGCCTCGTCCTTGCGCCGCAGCCGCTCCCGCAGCCGCCGCAGTCGCCACCGCTGCCGCCGGGCCGCGCGCTCCTTCTCCAGAACCTACAAGTTGACGGTGGATTGAGGGCGTCAGGACATACATCAGCCCTGTGGCGCGCACTGTTTTTGTGTGAAGCTTCGATACTTTGTGCGTCGGGGAGGTTTGGTTGTGCATTCAGTTTTGCATTAAAATATTGCATCACATACTATTTATTTCGATCGCTGAATTTTTGGGGGCCCCCTCCTTTTTGCATGAGAGGAGTGCCTCACTCACCTCACCCCGGCAGGCCACCCCCCCGCCCCCCCGCACACCTTGAGCTCCTTGAATCGTCCTTGGAAGGAAAGTGCACTGAGCAGGACGGGCATCGGTCAGCTGGCGCACACCGGGAGGGTCCCTCCAGTGGTGCCAATACTGACTACCTCGGCACCAGTTTGTAAAGAGCTACTGCCTGCACCCACCTGCATTCCCCCACTTTTAGCCAGGACCTCGCACATCTCTCCATTTCCACACCCCCAACCCGTTCACGCCTGGCCCTGCGAAGGGCAGCGCACCCTGGCTTCCGGCTGCTCAGACACACCGCGGCAGGTGTATGCGGAACACCGCCAAGAACTAGGGCCAGTCACTATCCCCTTGGGATGCTCAGAAGTGATTGGCTTCATAATCACTCTGCACGACCAAGATTCCAACCTCGGTGTATCTGAAAGGTCCAGGGAACACACGGCTCTATCTGTTCTTAGACCTAGCCCTCCCCTGCTTTCCGGGCCCTTGAGCTGTGAGCTGGACCGGGGTGCCTCAGCCACTGCAGGAGTCCTGGCCCAATGTTCAGAATGGATTGATCACAAGGGGTAGAACTACGTCTCTTCAGCCACTAGCGCCTGCTGTCGGCAGGGAGAGGGCACAGAGGACAGAACCGAGCGTGTGCAGAGACCCAAGTTCAATGTAGAGGGAAAAAAAAGAAAGGAAGAAAGAAAGAAGGAAGGAAAGCCACTTGCATGTCTCCCTGGCATGAATTTCAACTGAATTGAACCCCTTATCTTTTCAGGCTCCATGTCTGTGTCAGCGAGTGCCTACATCAGGGCGTTTCAACCTTTTTTAACGGTTCCCCACACGTCGACACCACGCCCCTTTACACGCACGCGTGTGCGGCTGAGACAGAACTGTCATGAAATAGCCTCCTCCTTATACACGTAACGCCCTCTCTTATTTCCTCATTGATTCCGTGTTTGGAATTGGTTTCCCAGCCGGCTGTGGGTGTGCACCTGCACCTGGACAGTCACTGCTGGGCCGTAAGCAGCCATCAGTGGAATCAGGGCGTTCGAGAGCCATCCGTGGCTGTCCCAGAAGGCCGCCACCTCTGCCCCTGCAGCATTTCCTAACGTGTCCTTCCCTCCAGCCTTCATCGTCGGCCCTGGCGTATTTCAATAAAGGCTGACGTGTATGAAAACAACTGGCGTTATTTCCTGTTACCGTTGTGAGCTTTTTACCCGCGCTGACTCTCTCCACCCACACAACAGTCCAAGAGGGTTGTCCTATATCATTCCCATTTCACAGATGAGGAAACCGAGACCCAGAAAGGCTAAGTTGCAGCCCGTGAGTGGCAGAGCCCGGGCTCGCCAGGTGTCTGCCTCTGGGGTCCACCCCTTAACCACCCACGGTGTGTCCAATGCACTAACTCATCTCTCTGCCTCCACCATGTCGCTCTGTCTCCCGTACAACTGTCCTGAGCCTCTCCTGCTGAAGTCCCCCTAAGCCTGCTCCCCACTGCAGTCACTATTTGGTTCACGCCCGGCCCTTCTGGAACCCTCCAGTCTCACCAGCACCCTCCCCATGCCCACGCCCTCTGCTCTGGCCCCGGCAGGCTCCCTGCACTTCTGTGCCTGTGCAGGGCTGTTCCCCACGCTTCCCGTGCCCTCACCTCAAGGGCCAGCTCCACAGCTCAGTTCCCAGGACCCTCCCCGTGGCCCCCACTCCTCGTGCCCACGCTGTGCCTGCGCCCTCCTCCCGGCACCTGGCGTCCGGCTTGGGAGTGACCTGTCTCCTATCTGTGTCCCCACCTGTGTGCCAGCTCCCGAGGCCGGCGACCCTGCATCCGTCATCCTCCGCTTGTCCCCAGGCCAGAGCTGGCTTCCCCGATGTCAGTTACCAGGGCCATAGCAATGAACTTCTGACCAAAGCTCCCAGGGGGTGCACGGCCTCTGCAGGGCACCCAGTGGTTTCACCACCCCCTCCTCCCCCAGCAGATCCCAGCCAGACCCTTCGTGAGGCTTCACAGATGGGGCCGCTGAGGCCCAGAGAGACCACGTGATCCTGCCCCAGGCCCAGCACCGTTGGCATTAGGGGCCCTGGAAGCCCCCTGGCCGGGCTCTCCCAGCCACCCCACCCGGCCCCCATTTTTACTCCACTACACCTGCCGCCCCCTCCAAGCACATGGGGTCACCCTGCTGGGTGGAGGCACGAGTATGGAAACAAGAGGGGAAATGGTACCTGGCTGGCCAGCTCACGCTGCAGGACCTGGAGCTCCTCCTGGGCCCGGGCAGCCTCCTTCCTTTCCTGCGACACGCGGGCGCTCAGCCGGTCCACCCTCTGGAGGAGCTGCCTCTCGGACAGCTCCAGCTCCTGGATTCTGAGGCGGCGAAGCAGGGAGATGCTTACTCAGGATGCAGCAAACGCGGCCAAAGACTTTCACAGACCCTGGGGCCAACCTTGGTGTTTTTTTGTTTTGTTTTGTTTTTTTGTTTGTCATTTGGCCAGTTTGATATTCTGAACAAGATCGCATTTTGTGAAACCTTCCCACATATTTAAGATGACTTGGAAAACTTCAAAGATATCTATCGAATGATAATGTGCCACGCATCAAGGGTCTTAAACGTGTTCTCATCCCTGAGCCAGTAATCCGAAGTTCACCCAGTACCAAGGAAGAAGGAGCCAGACCCGTGTGACCGGAGAGCTTTCTCTGTGTCGTTTCAATCCGCCCCCACATTACCAGCCTGCAGGTAGGTCCCCTTACCCCTACTTCACACACAAGAAAACGGAGGATCAGAGAGGCTGGGCAACCTGCCTGAGGTCACACAGCCTTCTAGAGCCCAGACTGTCTCACCCTGAACTCATGCTTTTAACCCTGCATTCCATGGCCTCCCAGGTGAGCTATACTCCTTCAGATCTCTTCTGAGGAAATGAATGAAATTCAGAAAAAGGTTTCTGCAACTGAAATCATTCCTCTTTGTATCACCTATAACAGAGAGAAGATGATTTAATGGCCTAACAGTTAGGGACGGCTCAGCCACACGAAGCCTTTTCTTTTTATCCGGCGGACACACTGAACTTGTATCACACGCAAAGCGATACGCAGGCCAGAAGTGAGCCCTGACCGCATCTCCCTCGAAAGAAAGTGCACAAGAGAATGGAGAGAAGCCCACGTGACAGTCGGGTCCCCCTGGGACAGGAGGGACACAGAGACTTGCCCGTCCCCTGTTTGTGCTAGTTTCCAAGTCCGCTTACTGCGCCAATCTTCCCTCTGCGACAGAAATCCAGGCACCCCATGGAAAGCGGGGCCGCAGCCCCCACGCCCCTGCCCACGCCACACAGACCCCGCCCCCCGGGGGAGGTCCTAGCTTTGTTCCCTGACCTGCCGCTGACAGCCGTGGGGCCTCATCTGGGCTTGCTCCCCACCATGACCCACAGTCTCTTCATCTGTAAGAGAGGGTTCTTGTTTTGTGCTCGGAGGGCCACGTGAAGAAATGAAACGATGCATTATTATTAAGAATAAGGCCAAGAGTCCTCCCTTCTGCCCGGAGGCCCTGGGGAAGGCTCGTGTCCCTGACAGGAGAGAGAGGGTTCCTTGTGTGGATTGTGATGTAGTCCCTTCCAAACCAAACCCCAGGAGTGGACCCAGCTTAATCAGAGTCAGGCCGAGCACTCGATCGCTTGTAAAATCTGGCGATATGGGGGCGCCTGGGGGGCTCAGTCGGTTAAGCGTCCGACTTCGGCTCAAGTCATGATCTCAGGGTTTGTGAGTTCGAGCCCCGCATCCGGCTCTGTGCTGACAGCTCGGAGGCTGGAGCCGGCTTTGGATTCTGTGTGTGTGTCTCTCTCTCCCCCTCCCCTCTCTTTCTCTCTCTCTCTCAAATAAATAAAACATTAAAAAATTTGCGTTAAATGTGGTGATATCTGAAAGGGACCAGAAAAGCCTCTCTTTCCAGTTTTTGAGATCAGCCCAAATCACTAAATATGAGACAGTATTCAGCCTTGGAATCATCCCTATACTTGAAGCAGAAAAGGACTCATCTCACCAATGCTGACTGAGTATCGGCCGCACCGGACATCCAGACTCTAATCTCTGGCCCCACGGACATTGCTTAAAACGCAAGAGACTGTAGCTGTGATTAAGTTAAAGGCCTGGAAACAGGGAGACCGTCGGGTGAGCCCTGACTGCCGCCACAGGGGTCTGTCCTTCCCGTAGGGAAGCAGAGGGCGATTCTGCAGACGGTGAAGGCCGAGTGACGGCTGAAGCTAGGTGCCACCTGCGGACTCTGAAGGTGGGGGAAGGGGCCGGGGCCCAAGGAACGCAGCTGTCCATGCTGGAAGAGAGGAGGGAACAGACTCCCCACAGCCTCTGGGGAGAGCACGGCTCTCCCTGGGCCTTGACTTTGGCCCGGGCTGCCGCGGTAGGACCTCAGCCTCCAGGACTGTCAGACAATACGGGTGGGCTGCCTCGAGCCACCAGGTTTGTGGAGATTTGTTTCAGCAGCTCTCGGACACACACACGCCCACAAATTGGCGCCCAGTCACACAGATCTCCCTATGCAGTGCTGCGTGCAGACTACTTGCTACAAAACCAGGAGAACCCACCAGGGCCCCTCGTGGGTGCTATTACCCTGGGCAGGGGCCGCCGGGGTTCAAGTCCCAGCACCCCCGCACCGCGTGGTTGGATGTGGGTGACAATGGAGAAGTCACTTAGCTACCTCGCGCCTTCCTTTACCCATCTCTAGATTGAAGAAAACGCCATCACCTCGTTGTGCGTGTTGAGGGCTCACTACGTGAATATTTAACAGTGCCTGGAACAGAGTGAGCACTCCGTGTACCGCTACTGCTGATTTTGTTGCATTCGGGTTGGAAAAGAACAGCAACGGGTAATAAAGATGGGGGCGCCTCTTCTTTCTCAAATCCCTAACAACGCTTCATTAGTTTCTTAATAACTTTATAAATGTTAACTCTCTTTTTTATTGATAAATAATTTTAGATATTTTAACTCTTTCATCCAAGTGAAGTCCAATGCACACGCCCAACCGAGCAAGATGCAACTCACGTGCATCCCCTCCCCCCTCCCCTCGCCCCCCACCCGCATACGGCGGGTCCAGGACACCTCCTCCAGAACAGCCTCACCCCGGGCCCCAGCCACAGAGGCCCCCTCCTCTCCATCACTCATAGTGCCCCCAGGGCTCCCTGTCTCTCCCTTGCATGAAGGGGTCCCTTTGTAGATGTTTTCCGACCATTTGTCGCCAGGCCCAATGACTTTCTGGCTTTCACTCCCAATCTCTCTGGAGAAAGATCTGACTCCACAATGTGTGTGGGTTACGCTCTCTCCAGGGCCGGGGCCCTGCCTCCCCTGGATCTCATCCCCCAGGATTTATATTATGGGCTGATCTGTGTTGCTCTCAAATCCATATGTTGAAGTTCTAACGTCTAGGACCTCAGACTATGACCGTATTTGGAGACAAGGTCTTTACAGAGGTAACCCAGTTGAAATGAGGCCACGTGGACGGTGTCCTTATAAGAATCAGGGACTAGAGGAATGATCACGTGAGGACACAGGAGGAGAGGCTGTGTACACACCACAAACAGAGTCAGTCTGCTTGTTCCTTGAACTTGGACTCCCAGCCTCCAGACCCGGGAGAAAACAAAGTTCTGTTAAAATCTCCCAGTCTGTGGTGTTTTCTCGGGCAGCCTGAGCAAACCACCCTAACTTAGCACATGACCGTGGCGGGCAAGTGCAGGAGGTACAGAGGGTGAGCGAATGAATGAGTGGGTGAATGGATGATGGATGGATGAATAGACGTAGAGTAACAAAACAATCTTTCTAATATGTGAATTTCTTCACGTGAAAAGTTTTACAGAGAGGGAGAGAAGAAGGAAAGCTCATGTAAATACACATTTCATGACTCACTTTTATTAAAATGAAAGGAAATACAAGAAAATGGGGAAGCCCCAGGCAAATCCTAGACACTCGGCTGCTGGGATGTGGGTCAACCTGTCTACACCGAGTCCAGCCACCACTGTCCTGGATTTTGAGCCAGATCCCTCCCTTGATATGCACGCGGGACCCCACCGCACTCTGCGGGCCTCGGTATCAGAAAATGGTCAGGGAAGAGTGGCTGGCCTCTTCCTTCTCCTCCCCGGGCGCCTCTCATCGGCTGGACCCACATCCTGAGCTGGGAGCCTGGGACCCTGCGGGCTCGGCCCCTGGGACCCTGCGGGCTCGGCCCCTGGGACGCAGAGCAGAGGACGGGAAGGGGAAGGAGGGAGGCCCACAGCCCGGCTGCAGCAGGCAGGTCATCCACATCCTCAGCCATAGAAACGACTCAACAGGCTGCTCTAACCCGACTACAGGGCCCAGGATTCGTTAAATACACAAAGAAGAGGCACAAATGCCGTGTTTACCTGCTCCCGAGCCCGGACTCCGACGTCACGTACTTGTCCACAGCGGCCACCAGCGTCCGCTCAGAGGACTCCAGCTGCTTGCTCAGCGCGCCCGCGTCCAGGTCTGGGCGTCCAGCTGCGGGAGGACAGCCTGGCCCCTCACCACCGTCCTCTACGTCCTGGAACACCCAGGACGTGTCGATCTTCACGTCCACGTTCATGACATCAAACCCGTCGCTGCCGGGGGCTCTGACAACGTAGCTGAAGCTTTTCTGAGTCCGCCCTTGACCTGCGGGCTCCATCACAGGCGTAGTTCATGGGTCAAGTCTTAATAACCTTAAGTGGACTTGCAGCTCCAACTTCTGGAGAGTTCTGGGAGGCTGCAGGGCCTTCAGATTGCGCAGGAAAATATCCCTTGAGGAGGGCAAGAAGAGGTGCATCATTTATGAGTGCGCGTTGGGTTCCCGGCACACGCGTCATACAATACGAATGAACGCCTCTCATTTTACAGCCTGGCATGCCAGACCTCGCCCAAAGCAGGACAAAGTCGCGGAAAAGTTTCCTGGAATTAAATGCTGAAAGATGCGCACAGGGAGGTAAAATGAGATTTCCAGGCAGAACCATCAGAAATATAAGTTCTCAGTGGTGCGGCTCAGTGGCACGTCCTCTACGAGTGAATAAAGGTCTGTGCCTCCCTCTGAGGACAGCAAACATTAATCAGGGACCTAGAGTTCACTGGGCAGAGGGGACGGTGGGGCTAGTGCTGCCCCGGGTATCGCCCGTGCTCTGGGTCACGTCACCCTAGCTGGTCCAACCATCCAGGTAACCCTAGGTGATGGGCATTATCATACCCATTTTGTGGATGATAAAACAGAGGCCGTGGAAGGTGGAGGAGCTTGTCCAGGCCCCACATACAGGAGGTGCAAGAGTCAGGATTCAAAACTGGGTCTAAATCCAAAACTCCAGAGGTGAGGAATGTACCAAGGCCCGGATGGGAACACGCACGTCCCGTAGGAGGGAGCCGGGGGCTGGTGGGCTCAGGAGTGGTGGGCTGCAGCAGGCAGACGTGGGCACAGGATTCCACCAGGCAGAGGCAGCCTTGGGGTCAAAGCCCTGCGACATCGGCAGGACAGATGAAGGGCGTGGCCAGCCCTGTGGGCACTTGGCGGGGGACGTGAAACTGGGGAACAGAAGTGACCTGGGGCCATCAGTGGAGGCCTTGAGCTCCAGGATAAAGACTTAGGCATCTCTCTGTGGCCAGTGGGGTGTCCCCAGAGTACTTAGAGGCAAGGACGGCCTGGTCAGATGTTACTTGGGGGCTGGAACACTCTGGGGCCCGTAGGAGGTGACTAGAAGGCAGCCAGACAGCATGCTCAGCCTAATGCAGAGCAGTGCAAGGGTAAAGTACAAGTTAAATCCACCAGGCTTGAGGCGCCTGGGACCGTGTACTGGTCACGGAAGGTGAGGGAAATGCAGGAGCCACAGACCTTGAAGGTTTCAGCCCCCCGGATGGAAGGACCGGGAAGAGGGGGAGCAGAAGTGGCTGATGGGAGAAAAGATCACGAATCTGCTCAGAAAGGTGTTGCGCTCGTGCTGGAGCGCAGCGTTCGTGTCTCCAAGGGAACCAGGGCCCCCTGAGCAGGGGCGGGGTGCGCGCGCTCGGTGCACCTGCAGCGCCCCCCACCCCCACCCCCCTAGCGCCTCAGACAGTGCGGGTGCTTCCGGGTGAGCTAACGCCAGCGCACTCGCACCCCGCCTTTCTCATCCCGCGGAACCCGGCTCCGCGCGCGCGCAGGGGAAGGAGGTCACTTCTGTGCACAGCTGGGCCCGGGGTGAAGTGGGGCCGACGGTCAAGGCCTCACGCTGCAGGAGGCCCCTCAGGTCCCGGCTTGCCTGGGACTCCCCACCACCCCCATTTTAAAACCGGAAGTCCCGCCTCCCGGCCAAACGGGGAGGCCTTGTCACCCCGCACTGCTGCTCTCCTGGCCCACGAATGCTGCCCGAACATCGGTGACGGGGCACAGGTGTGACCCCTGGACTTCTCTGCCCAACTCCTCGTGGGGGGCCGCCGGCCACGGAGGAGCCAGGAATTAGGGTGACGGGAGGCAAACCACAATCTAGCCTGCACCCCGTGCCCGGAATTTGACCGCCTCTCCCTTCATCCTGCCAGGAGGGTGGTGGGAAAGGGTGGACCCTGCCCTTCTTTCCGCACCAGACGCTGACCTGGGGATCAGCTGACCTCGGAGCTCTGCTGCCCTGGGAACCGCGCCGGCGCGGGACGTGGGCGGAGCCACGAGGCCACGCCCACCACATCCACCCACCCCGAGGGGGCGGGGCCGGACACCTGTCCCGGGAGCCAAGGGCGCGGATGCGGTCTAGATACGTGTCTCGTGAGCCACCAGAGCTCTGAGGCCCCCGAGCACAAGGGCTGCTGGAACCTGGCCTGTCCCCGGCAGGGACCTCGGAAGCAACGCCTGGGACCGTCACTGGCTCCTAGGGGGGACTTTGGGCCTTGACGCCGGGCCGCTCCGTACCTGCTTGTGCGGTCTCACTCCCTTGCACCCGAGCTGTCTCAGAGAATGGCTCCCGGTCCCCCGCGGGCTGTTGGGTCACCTTTGAGGACGAGTCCCGCGGAGGGAACCACGTGGCTGTCGCATCTCCTGCCAGTGTCCGGAAGCCCTTCGGGTCTGTCTAGTTGTGCCCCGCAGAGAGCAGGGGTGAGGCGCTGCGCGGGGACTCTCACCCCCATCCCCCAGAAGAAATTAAGACTCGGAGCAGCAAGAACTTTGCCAGCATCGGCTGCAGGGAAGGGGTCAGGCTGGGGGTGGGCCCGCGTGGGTCTGACGTCAAAGCCAACACCATCCCCGTCCTGTTGTCTGAGTGGGAGAGCCGAGCGGACAGAAGGATGCAGACAGGAGGGCTTGAGGACCGCGCTCCTGGATGCTCCGGCAGTGGGGAGGGGTGGACCCTCGGTGCCACAGAAATGCTTCCTGGAGAACCGTGTGCACTCCCGGACTTCTGTCCCCTGAGTTAGCAGAGCAATGGCTCTCTGTGCTGCCCGGGCCCCGGGAAAGCCGATGTGTGTTCCTTTGCCCTCACTGCCCGGTCCCACACTCCCATCGCCACGTGGGATGCTCAGTTGCCTGTCTCCAAGCAAAGACATCAGTTGATTCACATTTGGTCACCAGATGTTGGTAAGTTGTAGGGGCAGAGGGGCAGGTGCTCTGGATTCAGATTTCAAAAGAGAAGGGTCGCTCCTCAGCCGTCCTGTGCATGTTCACTTCGAGCCCCCTCGATTCTTTGATGTGGTTTGGACATCCCTCCCCATCTGGCTGTGCTCACCGTCACCGCCTTCTCCATCCTCGGCTTTGCCCTTCTGAGAACTTTCAGCTCCGCCGACCCCTCTGCGGCCTGAATTTCAGTCACTTCTGTTTCCTCCAAAGGCTCTTCTTCCAGAAACCCGCGGGTCACTCTCACAGCCTGGCAGCCCCGGAGCAGCCAACCGTGACGTCCCTGGGACCGATCCGTTCTTGCTGCTTCTCCTTCCTTCCCCTTCTCCACCTCCTGTTGTCCTTCATCTACTCTAATTCTCTCCTTCCAGAAGTTTCGGAGAGAAGAGTCGCGTGAGCAGGGACTTCTGGAGACGCTCACCCACCTGTCCCGCCAGTGCGGCCCCGCCCCTTCTCGGGGCTCTGCCTGGGGGCCCAGCTCTCAGCAGCTGCTGCCCCGCCTCCCTGCTAGGAGGTTCCATTCCGGGCCGGTCTCAGGAAGGGCTCCCTCCTCCACAACTGAGAGAGGGCGGCCCTGCTGTCAGGCCGATGCAGGGGGAACCTCGTTCCCCTCGGCTGCTCCCCAGAACACTCCACCTTCCCGCATCTTCCCTCAGCAGCGTCTTGCAAATTACAGCCTAGATGAAGGACAGCGCAGCCGCGGCGCGGTCGGCGACTGTGTGCACCTTCTCTCCGTCCTCGCCCCAGGGACAGCCGTGCTGAGGCCTTCATCACGTCACATCCAGGAGAGTGATGGGGTCTTGGCTTCTTTCCTGGACATCTGAGATCCTTGGATCCGCCCTCCACAGTGGGCAAGGCTCCTGTCCCTGGTTAGAGTCCTGCTCTCTCTCTCTTCCCCCCCACCCCCGACTTTGGTCACCACCTGCCAGATCAGCTGCCCAGGGATCTTGAAAGGTTTTGCTGACTGGGGCTTGACTTTGGGTTCAGATCAAGGGACATTTGCAGCTCACTCTGGCTGACAGATTCCGGGATGCACAGAGCACAGTTTGTGGAGACATGTGTACATGAGTCTGTGTCCAGCTGGGCACACCGCCGCGGCCAGGGGAGGCATGCAGTGCGAGGACAAGGACTCTGGCCCAGCCCCTGACCGTGCAGTGGCACCCCAGTGACTCAGCTTCTAGTAATTGCACTTGGTTTCCTGGTATTCAGGTCTCTGCCCCTCGGGCTTGGAAGGTGCCAGAGTGGGGACCCGGAGGTGGCCCCGAGCTTGACAAAATTCCCCAATCATATTGGGGCTCCCACAGCTCGGCCCAGGCAGGACCCAGCCGTAGGTCCAAAAGGCCTCCTCACCGGGTACACGTGAATTCTGTTTTCAGTCTCTGGCTTGAAGTAGCTTGTTTTGCTGTTGAATTTTGGTTTGAGTGGGGTTGGGGATGCCGTAGGGACTCAGTTTATTCCATAAGCTCTTTTTTTATCCTGTAAGATTAAAAAAACATAATTTGAAACCACACGAGAATCAAAGGTTAATGAAAATGGTTGGAGAAGCCCCTGACTTATCTGCTCCGCCCCCCAGCTCCACCCCTGCTGCTGTCCTGAGCTCTCCCGCCTAGCCCACTGAAGGACCTCCCGGACGATGCAGGGGAGGAGGAAGCAGGACTCGGACGGCCTGTCCTCCAGCACCTAGGCCCACCCCCGTCTGAGACCTGGGATCGTCCCTCTGCTCACTGCACAAACCCCACATGACATTGACCACGTGCCAGGCACGGCCCTAGACCCAGGGGCACAGAAGGTCCTCGGCGAAGCCCTGGTGTGCAGGGGGGAGGCTCGGGGTCTCCATGAGAACATCAGGCAGGGAAGGACCCAGCAGCAGAGCTCGGCCTGGGGGTCAGGGCAGCTGGCGGGCACTGAGGACATCTATCCCCAGGGCTCACAGCCTGGGCTAGATTCAGGGGCAGACCCTAGAGGCTCTGGCAAACCCCCCACCCGGGGGGCAGTCAAGACGAAGAGAATGGGGGAAGGACATGGGCGCCCATGCAGGAACTCGGGTGAGATCTGGGCCCCGGGGACACGCAGGGCAGAGCAGGACCACCTGCCCCAATGGCTTCCATCTAAGGTCCCCAAGCACAGCACAGGTGTCAAAACCAGGCAGGGAGGGGCAGGGAGCTGGGGCTCTTCACACAGGCATCCTGGGTATTTTGTATGCAGGTCATAGACTTGCCCATCAGTCTCCTGCTTCTGAAAGCCCCTGACCCCAGAAGCTACGGTCTGGTCCACAGGCGATAGAGAACACCAGAAAGCAAAGCCACAACAGACGCTTTGGGAAAAAATCACAACTGCCCCCCCATCCCGGGAAGATGAAATACAACAGGGCCACCTCGACGTCCCACTGGCCCTTCTCCACAAAGAGCTCTCCCAACCTCCCTCCCACGGGATGGGACTCACCACGTGACCCCTAGGTGCCTCCCCCCTTCCCCGGGGAGCCAGAGAGCTGAGGAATCTGCCATGGGCCACCTCCCACGGAGCCTCATCTCCCAAGAAATGTGATGGTCAGAAATGGGAGAAATTCTTCTCAGAAAAATCATCGTTCTTTCAATCAATGAAATTGAAAGGATACCAACCCGAGTTCTTTGCTCACGGACGTCATCAAGGCCACAGAATGAATGCTAGTGAGAAAAACAAAAAAAGGAACAAAAACTATAAAATAAGACCAAAAGAAAATGAGGGGGGGAAAAAAGAAAAGAAAAAAAGATGTAAGATATGTGGTATGGGATTCAGTGACACATTTCACAAGAACTCATGCACCGGGGTCGGAAGGAGCGACAGGAAGGGAGCTCCAGAAGCTGACCTCACTGGGGCCCCACCCTCCGGAAGTCCTCCAGGCTTACCTCCCCCCATCTTCTCTTTCCTACTCCCTGCTTGTTCAGACGACCTAGAGGCTTTGGGTGATGACATGCAGTGTCACCCCCGGACACGGTTGCCCTGTTGTATTTCAAGACTCTCTAAACAGAGGAAGGACCCTCCGATGGTCATGGTCGGTGGCTCCCCCCAAACACCAGACACAGCAGGCGCACAAGGATGAGGGTTTCCATCCGGGGTCCCAGGTCACCCAGACCAACCTGCCAAAAAGCAGAAGCCCTCCCCTGACACCATCCCTGCCCAACCTCCTGAAAGATCAATCTTGCAGGCCATTCAATGAGTCTGCTTTAAAAAGAAAAAAAAAATTGGGGCATTCAGTCAGTTGAGCGTCTGACTTTGGCTCAGGTCAGGATCTCACAGCTCATGGGTTCGAGCCCCGTGCTGGGCTGTGCTGACAGCTCAGAGCCTGGAGCCTGCTTTAGATTCTGGGTCTCTCTCTCTCTCTCTCTCTGCCCCTTACCTGCTCACACTTTGTGTCTCTCTCCTTCAAAAATAAATAAATATTTTAAAAAAAGAAAAGAAAAAGAAAAAAACATAGCAGGAAAACAAATGGCCTTGGAGAAAGGAAAATTTATACAGGTCCGTTTGAAAGTACACTTCTTGGGGCACCTGGGTGGCTCAGTCAGTTAAGCGCTGGCTTCGGCTCAGGTCATGATCTCACGGTTCGTGGGTTCAAGCCCCACGCTGGGCTCTGTGCTGACAGCTCCGAGCCTGGAGCCTGCTTTGGATTCTGTGTCTCCTTCTCTCTCTGACCCTCCCCTGCTCACACTGTCTCTCTCTGTCTCTCAAAAATAAAGACATTTAAAAATTTCAAAAAAAAAAAAAGAAAGTACACTTCTCTTTCTTCATTCAGGACTTGTTTTGCTCATCAAGTAGAACCTTCTGGAGCATCATCTGGGGGGTTTAAAAAT
Organism: Mungos mungo; assembly: GCA_004023785.1. NCBI lineage: Eukaryota > Metazoa > Chordata > Mammalia > Carnivora > Herpestidae > Mungos > Mungos mungo. The sequence goes on along the minus strand of PISW01007238.1, from coordinate 66,032 downwards.
CATTCTTCCCCCCCCCAAGAAACAAGAGTTTTTAATTAAATTATTTATTTTATTATTTATTGTTTAATAACTTAAATTATTTATTGAAAAAAATGAAAATCCAAATAGGCCGCCACCAAGTTTTACCCAAGTTGTAGAATCACTAGAAGTTGGAACAGAGTCACCCAGCTCTCATTTTCTCACTCTTTTTTAAAATATTAATTTATTTTTGTGAGAGCGCAAGCAGGGGAGGGGCGGAGAGAGGGGGGCAGAGGATCTGGAGTGGCCTTTGCACTGACAGCAGTGAGGGCTACGTGAGGCTCGAACTCAGGACCGTGAGATCGAGACCTGGGCTGAAGTCGGAGGCTCAACTGACTGAGCCACCCAGGGGCCCTTCCCAGCTCTCATTTTCTACGGGGGCACTGAGGCCCAGGGAGGGAGAAGGACCTGCCAGGGCCACCCAGCAGGGTGTGGCCGGAGAGGTTCCTGGCCACTGACACGAGCCACCGATAATGTGGCTGGAGTCCCTCCAGGAGCGCCCATGGCTACACCACGCCGCACACGTGAATGTTTGGGCGTTGCCCGTCCTACTGACCGGACCAGGAACACCCCCCACCCCTGCTCTGTGTGCCAGCCTCGGCGACTCCTTTCTGAGACCAAAGGAGACAGACCAACCCACACACATTTGCTTTGAGGAGAGAGTAGGAAAGAGACAGAAAGGGGTTCAAACATCGCCTCCTTCTAACCAAAAACGCAGCCGGCGTTATTTTATGGGTGTGCCGATCCCATCTCTTAAAACTTTAATCAGCAAAACAATCGTGGCACGTTTTACGTCCTTTTGCGCTCATGTCTTGCTCCGTGACCCATTTTGCCAACTCCAGTCCTAAAGCCAAGCTGAGGGGCTGAGAGGTAGAATCAGCGTCGGTGACCTACAAACCAGTGTCTGGGCCTGGGGCTCAGACCTCCACATACGAGCTCTCGCGGAGCCTCACAGCCACAGAAGACGGGGTGTGCAGATGCGAGCCCCCAGGGCAGGACGCAGCCATACACCCCCCAGGGTGCCCAGGCGCACCTGCCTGCAAACCCAGGCTATGCCCAGGACATTCTTGAGGCGGATTGTGCACAAGGTCGCCTTGGGACCTCCAAATAGCCCCTGGAGGTCACAGGGTGGGCATCTGGAAGGTGGAGAGGCTAGGAATCCACTTAAATCTGAATCCCAGCAGGGTCTGGAGAACTGGCCCCAGTTCCTGGGCGCCAGCGCTCCAGCCGCGACCCTCTGCCGCCCCCTGGAGGACACTGCCCGTTGTGCGGGCCAGAGGGGACCAGGCAGGAAGGTAAGTCCCGGCCCCCCTCTCCATGGAGGGAAAGGAGAGGAAGCTTCTAAAACTGGCTTAGCGTCTGTAGAGATGCCCTGTCTCTTTGGGCTCACTGTGTTTGATTCCCTCCAGGACAGAGGGGGGCTGTCATCCCCTTTTTGGATGTCCTCCCTGAAATCTGCTCTCCGGTGCCTTCCATGACTGTGGCCCTGCTTTGTCCATGGTTGGGGACGGAGGGGGGTGGCTTCCTATCTCCTAGGACCCGCCTCCAACACCTGAAGCCCACAAATGCCCTTTCTCCCTCCTCTTCCCTGGGGCAACTGTACATGAGCCTTCTCGATTCAGATGGGGATCCCCTCCTCATTGTCCCCGATGACCCCCCAGACGGGGCTGGAGCCTTTGTGTGGCTCCCACACGTAGGCTTACCTCTGTGGCGCCCACGCACAATGACAGGCTTTGCCCTATTTGTCCGTCCCTCACCTGGCAAACACGTGAGGATGCCCTATCCCATGGCAAGAACTGGCTCGGGTGAAGTGATGAATGCAAGGTGGTCCCCGGGCTCAAGGAATCCGTGGCCACCGGATGGATGTCGGGAGATGGTGAGGGCAGGACAGAGATGCTGCACACTCCCGTGAGTGGCACTCGCTTGTCCGCCTGGCCCAGCGGGGCGTGCCGGACGGGCCCGGGGGTGGCCGGAGCACTTCCCAGCTGCGGGATCGGGGTCTGAACCTATCTCAGGCCCAGTCTCCCCACCCATCACGTGGCAGTAACCCAGAGGGACACAGGTGTCCCCATGGGACAGGCCAGCCTTGCTTCCCACGGACAGGGGAGAGACTTCCAAGAACACACAACTTGGCTTTGGCACATGGAAATCCTCAAAGGGGAAGCGTCCGCGGGACGTAAGCAAGGTCCCTGCTGGGGACGTCACAGGCCCGGTGAACCCAACCTGACTTATCAGTCCAGATGGCCACCTTGTCCTGCCCCGTGAACTAGCGACAGACGGGTTCAGCGGAACGTCTTGTGGGGGGAGGGGGATGCATCCACCCTACTCTGTCCCCACACACTAAGTTGCTCCCAACTTAGAAAAGTTGCATTTTTCTTCCTGGAAAAGCATTTGAAGGGGGGCACGGGGTCGAGAAGGGAGGCGGGAGGCTCAGCCTATCCCCTTGCATTGCAAAACCAGAGCACAGAAGGACAGCGACCTGTCACAGAGGGAAGCCTGGGGCGGGGGGAGGGGGCCCGAGCGCCCCACTTACCTTTTCCTCCAGCTCCTTCAGGTGTCTCTTCTGGGCCTCCAGCTTGCCCTCCAACTCTCGGATTCTCTGAAATACATTACCTCGTGCATCAGAAAAAGTACACTTTGCAGGATCAAGATTTACTCTTTACTCTTTACTGCGCGTGCGCGGACAAGCGGGGAGGCGCCCAGATACCGGACTGGCTCGTCCCCTCCTCCGCCACTGAGGATCGATCTTGCCTGCTCGGGAAGGCGCTCGGAATTGGAATTCCACAGCGCGCACTCTTAAGGTAGGATCTCCTTAAGACGGAAACGTCACGGTGGACCGAGGCGCCCTGTGCCGGCTCATTAAGAGCGTGGGTTTGAAGTGGCATCAAATGATGAACCAGTGCCAGATTCCTTGGCTGGAGCCGTCACCTGGGGCAGAGCAAGCGGGGCCCTCCACCACGTGCCCCCCAGCCTCCTAGAAGCCCGCTCAGCGCCAAGTTCAAGTATGACCCATCAGCCCAGTTTGCCCAGGACATTACTGGTTTTGCCGCTGGAAGTCTGGGGTCCCAGGAAACCCCTCGGTCCCGGGAAGCTGGACCAGATGGTCACCCTGCCTGGGGCTCGGTCTGCTGCGTGTCCCTTGCGGCGTTCACCGCCCCTCCCCCCTCTGGGGTTTACAAATCCATTCCTTCCAGTTCCTCACAGCATCTCGCCCAGGAGTCCCGCAAGTGCGACCTTTACCGGATTGTCACATGCCCCACAGTCACCCCATCGAGGGCTGGTACCCCGAGACCACTGCCCAGCCGCCTGCAGCCTTGTCAGGCCTGAACGTGGGTGCAGAGCTCAGTCCTGGAGAGAACGCTCGGCCTCGAGGGCCTTCTAAATAAGCTCGTGGCCTCCACGGACCCCTAGCCAGGCCCAGAGAAGCCTCCTGTGCGTTCTCTCCTGTGCCGCCCCCCCCCCCCCCCAGTTTCCAACCCAGTGTCTAGGGGTGGAGCCTGAGAAGCTGCGTTTCCAGTATGTTCCCGAGCGATGTAGAAGCTGCTTGTCTGGGGACCCGCTTTGAGAACCGCCTCTATGGACACTATGCCCAGGGCCCTAAGGAGTTTGTGGTCCAGTCAGGGTTGAGATAAAAGCATTAATATGTGGACCTACATGGGGCACTGCATGAATACAAACACCACGGAGAAAACCAGGCAGGGGAAGGGAAGGGGGCAGGGCGCTATCCTCTGTGGGTGCCCCTGGCAGGTGCACTGGAGCCCAGAGGGGAGAACAGGGGGTGCTGAGCCATGGGGCCAAAGGGGCACAGAGAGGCAGAGCCCAGCCCAGGACCCTGGGTTCGCCAGACTCCCAGGCAGAGGGAACAGGGTGTGCAGGAGGGAGACGAAGGCGGAGCTTGGAGGGTCTGGAGTGTCCCCTTGGGGGCCCACAGATTTGGGGGTGTCTTGAGGATCCTGTGATGGGTTTCAGGCAGGGAAATGAGGATTTGATTTGGGAAAGATGACACAGGGATCGGAGAATGGATTGGCCTGAAAGACACGAGAAAATGGTTGATCCTCAGAGCTGACGCCTGGGGCAAGTGACAGCCTCTCTGGGCCTTGGTTTCCTGATCTGTAGATTGGGGGCAATGGTGTTGCCCGCGTCTGAGGACCAAACAAGCGAATCTAAGCCAAGGGCTCGGGGCAGAATGGGTACAGAGTACGTGGCCTGTGAAGGATGCAGAAGCCCGTACATTCGTAAGTCCCTTCCCCCCGAGGGAAGCTGCGTGTGCCTCGGTGTGGCCGTGACCGTCCCCCACATATCCCCTCGCAAGGTGAGGAGGCAGAGAGCACCCAAAATGAACACGGAACTCAGCCGGACTCTGGCCTGGGTCCTGCGCCCCAAGCTTCCGGGCCGGTGGGTGGTAGGGAGTCACGTCATCTCTTGAATCTGAACCCCTCCCCTATAACATCTGCACGGTGACCCCATGTCCCAAGGGTGAGGTGGGGCCCCTGGGGTGGAGGTGGGGGAGGGCCTGTACTCTCCTGTGTCAGGTGGAGGGAGGATGGCACTTTATAGCTTTCAAAGGACTTGAGAAAATGCCCCAGGAAGAACTTCTGGGCTTTGACGAAGAGGTCCGCCCTCACAGAGCTGATCTGCCAATGGGGAGATGGTCAGGTAGCAAGAAGTGACAGGAAGGAAATAAATTGGAGGGGAGGGGGGCGGGGGCCAGCTAATTACACGGGGCCGTGGGCAGGCAGCTTTCAGGGCTGCGTCCAAAGGAAGCCGTTTGACAGAAGGAACCAGAAGGTTCCAGGCTGGGTCGCGGCGGGGAGGGGACAGGGTCATGAGGGCCAGGCCCCACGCGGCCTTGGATTCTATCCCAAGGATGAAGGGACGACTGGGGAACTTCAAGTAGGGGACGGCCCCTTCCCGCTCCTCAGGTCCTCGGCCCCCCCTCAAGCCTCCCCGCTTTCATCGCCAGACGTGACTCTACCAGGCCAAGGATTTGCCTTCTCCCTTCTCCGTGTTCTCAAACAGAGCCCAGCACCCAACCCGTGCCCCATAAGCTTGTGTCGAATGAGTTCTTGGTGCTCCGAAGTGACAGAGTACAAAGCAAAGGTCGTCGGGTGGGGAAGGTCACGTGAGGCGTCCATGAACCCGCACGTGCCCAGCATTTCGTTTGTAGCAAGTACTCTCCCCAGTGTTGCATATACATTCTCCACGGACCCCGGCCCTACCTGCTGCTCTCACTGTCCCCATTGTACAGGTGAGGACATTGAGGCTCGGGTTGCACTGTAAGTGGGGCTGGATTTGAATCCTAACCTGTCTAACCCAAGAACCTACCCTCCTAACCCCATCCCTTTGCACCCATAACCAACATGCTGCATTTGATGTTCCCAGAAGGAAAAAAAAAATCACTGTAACGCATTTTTGAAATGCTTGAACCCTTAACCCTCTTTTCTCTTTGGGGAAAAAAATGCAGATTTTTCAGTGTTATTTTTTTAATGTCAAATTTCTGAAGACCCTATCAAATTAGAAGCGACAATGGCAAAAAGCAGGCCAGAAACTCAGGGAGTTAGTCTGAGGTGGAGAGCAGAGCATTGGACGTGAACTCAGAGCTGGCCACGAGCGGAAGGGCCACCCTTCCTGGGGGCCAGCCTCTATCCGGCTGCTGTGGCCGCTGGGCCTCTGTCTCCCCATCTGCTAAATGGGGTTGAAGTCTTACAAATTGGGGCATTCTCTACAAACTGGTGTTTGGGTGACAAGTACCATGTCGGATTTTTTAAAGTCCTACATACGGTGGGCGCTAGTTTTGAAAACTACGGCTTATAGACCTGAAGCACGATGGCCCTGTTCCCACCCCAGGGCCTTTGTATGTGCTGCTCTCTGCACAGAGCCCTTCGTGCTGTCTTAACCCTTTCTGACATCGTTGGCATTTATATGTTGCCAGTGCCGCTCCCTGGATTATAGGAACGTGCTCTCCATGAAAGCAGGGATTTTGCTCACTGCCCCGGCCCCAGTAGCCAGACCCATGCCTGGCACCTGACAGGTACTTGGCCGGGAAATAGCCATCGAAGGGAAGCAGGAAGCCACAAAGCCTCGCTTTTCCCACTGCCCTGTTGTCTCCGGGCTGCTGTAAGGAAACTCCCCTCTCTGCTCAGACATCAAACCCTGATGACCCAGCTCCAGAAAAGTCTGTTGCAGGGAACAGACATGCTCTGAAGTCTGAGCATCTTTTATGAAGGCACCGAGATGCCAGCTGGCACTCCCGGGTGTGGTGCTCAGCAGGGAGGGGCAGTCATCTGGGACCCCCACAGGGAGAGTCTGGCCAAGCATTTCCACCTGCAGGGTGACACGGGCCCCTCAAGGCAGTGCCTGGAGGTGACGTCACTCCAAGCTGCCCAGAGGACAGATGAAGAAGCTGCAGCCTGAGTGTTAGGACTTGCTGTTGATTCTGGGCTAAGCCCGGACGAGCGAGGGGGTGGGCCCTGGAGGGGGCTGAGTCAGGGCGCCAGGGAGAGGCCGGAGGGCTAGAAGGCATGAGAGCGTGAGAAGGCGTGGGTCCCTGATCTGGTAGGATTGGCAGACTTCTAAGAAGAGAACAATCTCTCTCTCTCTCTCTCACCAGCTCGCCCCTTCTTCCGCCTCCTCCTTCACCACCCTTTCCCTGCCTCGGGCACCCCTGGCCATTTGAGGGCACAGAAGGAGGCTGTCCATAACCCAGGACAACCAACAACCAAACCATCCAGCCCCTTGCCCTTGGACTGCCAGCCTCCAGAGCCGTGAGACACGGATGTTTGTTCAAGTCCTGCCTGCCGCGTTTGGTTACGGTGCCCGGGCAGACAGAGACAGGACCTTGCTCCCCTCTGCTCCCAGCCATGGGTCTCTGTTCACAACGAACCAAAACTGAGCAACTCTAAGCTGCAGAGAAATCACCTGGGAATCTTGTTAAAGGCAGAAACTGATTCAGTAGGTCTGGGGCGGCCCTGGAGTCTGCATTTCTAACAGCTCCGGGGTGATGCCGCCCCCACTGGTCCGCGGACCACACTTTGAGTAGCAGGGGCCCCCGCTGGTCCGCAGACCACACTTTGAGTAGCAGGGGCCCCCACTGGTCTGCGGACCACACTTTGAGTAGCAGGGGCGGACGAAGACAGGGGCTACTATATAAAGGGAGTCCTCCTTTTACTGCACACCCGCCATGCTCCCCGCACTAGCTAGTCGGTCTGTACGTCTTGTCTCAGAGGGACATGTCATTCAGCGACTTTCTCTACATTGGCTGACCCACGCCGATTCGTGTGTTTTCATAGAAGTGAGGGCCGTTCTCATGCTCAGTGGGAGGAAAGGCGCCTATCGTTTGCCGTCAACAGAATTTTCAACTCACTCGAAAATGCTCCAGAGATAAAGGAGCAACAATCTGCAGTGTTGGGTCAAGCCATTAACTCTCTCCATGCGTAGGTGCAAGAGAAACGTCAAAGGAAATGATTTGTCCCCTATGATCTCAGCCAACGCTCCAAAACCCTCCTACTGTCAATGATTTTCTCTCTCTTTAAGAGGCCCTGTCCTCCTACTCCCTACACAGGCAGCTTGGATTTCTTTCCTTTTTTAAAACTCCCAGTGGGGCACCTGGGTGGCTCAGTCAGTTAAGCCTCCGACTTCAGCTCAAGTCATGATCTCACATTCGTGGGTTCGAGCCCTGCATCGGGCTCTGTGCTGACAGCTCAGAGCCTGGAGCCTGCTTCCGATTCTGTGTCTCCCTCTCTCTCCGCCCCTCCCCATTCATGCTCTGTCTCTCTCTGTCTCAAAAATAAATAAAACATTAAAAAAAAATTAAAACACCCAGCTCCCTTCCTTTCTTAGCATGCGGGACACAGTGCGTTCCCAGGAGTCACAGCCGAACGCCGCCTTGCCCTGTGTCTTCAAGACGTGTTCACTGGTCCATGGTACCTTCCAGGAAGCACCTTCATGAGATTCAGACCCTCGCGTCGGGTAACGACTTTTTGGTCCAAACACACGAATGCCATTCTCTGCTTTGAGCTGGATTCTCTGAACAACGCCTCCACCCGTGGCACGCTCGGTCAGCGAGCCCCACAAATGAGGCCCAGGGCTGGACGTCAGATACGAGCCAGCGTCTGGCTCCCCTGTCTGGTCCTGCTCCCGCTGCACCTTCTCACGGTCTACAATCGGCCACAAAACAGCTGCCTATGCTTACTGGGAGCACATCACACGTCAGGGTTCAGTTAAACCTTACAACATCCCAGTGAGGAGGTGTGGTTACCATCCACACGAGGAAACTGAGGCTCAGATAGGTCAAGTCACTTGGCCAAGGCCACACAGCTAATAAGCAGGAGATAGGGTTCAAAGCCATACGGTCTGGTCCCAGGGTTTGTGTTTCTAACCACTCTGTCACCCCAAGCTGACCACGCCACGCCGTGCCACTGTCTGAAACGCTGGTCCCCCTTGATGGCCACCTGGCATTGTCCTCTTTGTCTTCAAAACCTGCCCAGTAGGGCCCTGCACTGGGAACCTTGTCACCTCACGGAAGGAGACCCTCCCCTGTGAGTCCTCAGCAGCTGGGATTTCTGGCTGAGTTCGTCAGGATCTGTGCTGTGTTTGGACTCCCAACAGGCTGGGGGTGTCCCAGGCCACTTGTCACTATTGATGTGACAGTAACAGAGGTGATTGGGTGACAGCGTCCTCGAAGGCAAACGCCCACGCCAAGATCTCCTTGATGGTCACTGATCATAAGCTCCTCCCCTCCCTCTCTTGCCTCCCTTTCCCTCCCCGCTCTGCCGTGCTCTGCCCTGCCCTGCAAAGCTGACAATTCTCTGGCCACGGCCACCTGCACATTCTTGCTCTCCATCCTCAGTGGCCTGTCCTGAACCAGCAACTTCCCCGCCCGTCTGGAGCCACGGGGACTCTAAGCCCTCCCTTCCCCCCTTCCAGCCCTCCTGCTGCCCTCACCTGAGCAGTGGCGGCCCGCCCCTCTCCTCCCCTAGGAACGCAAGGGGCAGTAGTGGGCACCGTAAGCCCCCCGCCATGCCTGAGGGCACAAAGCCTCACCACTGTTCCCTCCTTCCCCTTCCCCGCTGGCCCCTGCTCAGAGCATGAAACTCTGCCTCGCCCTCTGGTCTGTGTCCGGGCCTCACTCGTCCCTTCTGCACATCAGGTCTTCCCAATCAGTGGACCGATGCTTTTTCCTTCTCCTCCCCCGTCTCTAATCTCTCCATCCCCAACCTGGTAAGGGCTCTCCCTCATAACGAAGCCTCCCCCTCCCTTCACCAGGCTGTGTGTGCGGGCACACGTGTGTGCACCCTGGAGGCACACCGCTTCCGGGCCGATGAGCAGAGGCTGCACGGGACCGGGGGTGACCGCCAGGCGGGCTCTCGGGGGTGCCCGCGAGCCCTTTCAGCCAGCCCAGGTCTTGAACAAAGAGCCCGTCCAGCCTGACAGCCCCCCTCCCCTTCACCTCCTCTGTCTCCTGCACTGCACGCAGTCGGACTGTGCCCCCTGCTCTCTCCTCGAATACCTGGGGGCCTGGCCTGTCTTCAGACACGACTCTCCCTGCCCTTTCCTGCCGTGTCTGCTTGCTTTGCCTTCTGTGACATTGCCTCCCCCTCAGTCACCCAGGTCCTTCCCCGCTGGTGGGACACCCCACCCCCGCTAGCCATGTGACCTTCAGAACTCAACTTAACCTTCGTGACCTCTAGAGTTCACATCCCAAGAATGGATATCACCGTCCCCCCCTGCAGGGGAGGAGGAGGGGGGGCAATCAAGGGTGGGGAGCGCCCCACAGGCGTGAGCAGGCTGCTGTCCCCACTTCGTCCCCATGATCACCCTGGAGGCCCTGCAGCCAAGCCCACGTCACTCCCACAGGACTCCAAACCTTGGGACACATTTAGGTTTCCGGAGTCGACAGGTACTACTATGGCCACCTGGTCCAGGGCTCGGATCGGGCGTCGTCACAAAATACAGCAAAAAAGGCAAACGGTTCGGCCATGCGTCCTGGGTTTAGGAGCCTGGCTTTCAAACAGGACACAGATGCAGGAGGCAGAGGACCCAGGGGACCCTGGCTCTGGTTTGCATTGCGCTCGGCAAGGGGGCGGGCCCTGTGGTTTAAATCCTTGCGCACCGGGAAAAACGGCTGGCGCACATGCACATCACTCCCGTCGCTGGGGATGCACCTGCCGAGATGCGAGGCCCCCCGGGGGGCAGACACGCCTTGCTGCGCGGAAACTCTCTTTGCTGCCAGCCTTCCATCAAACACGCCTGGGGGGTGAGAGGCTGGGAGGGGGGCCAGGGGCACCTGGGGGCCGCCGCCTGCCCCTCACCTGCTGGGCCTGCTGCAGCAGCTCCATGCGCTCCCGCAGGACCTGGCTGTCGAACTCGCGGCTCTGCCTCAGGATCTGCCGGCGCACCTTCTCCACGGCGGCCTGCAGGTCCTCCCGCTGGCCCTCGCTCAGCGCCTCGCTGGCCCTGCGCCCCGGCTCCTGCTGCAGCGCGTCGTACAGCGTGGCCTCCAGCTCCTGGATTTTCTGAGTGGCCCAAATCACACAGACAGCGGAAAGATCACACACGGGTCGACAGTAACGGCCAGGGCACAGCGGCGGAGGGAGGCAGAGCTCAGGCAGGGGAGGGGAGGCGTGCGGAAGGGGAGGGGGTGACTAGCCGAGCAGGCGCGGGCGGGCAGGGAGCTTGGGAGCCCCTTTGGGCCCCATGTGCAGCTTTTTGAGAACCCTTCTCCCTCTAGCCAATCAAGATACCCTACTCTGTTGGGGGGGACCAGGGCAATGAGAAGAAGCGATCGAAATCGCCCCATCAAACGTGCGATTCGAAGAGAGTTTTTCGTTTTATGCTTGGATCCCTGCGTATCCCCCCATCTCGGGGACAAACTTCCCCTTTGATCAGGGATGTCAGCAGGGAGGAAAATATGTGTCAAATTGCACCCAGTGGTTTTCAGCCGGCTAGTTAGGAATGCAATGCAAACCTACAGCAAATAGTAACAATGTTCCAACCGTGCCCTCCTTGCTTAAAAAAAGAAAAGAAAAGAAAAAAAAAAAGCAAGACACCATTTGTGAGTAAAGCGGATGAGAGATTAGTGACCGGTCGGAGGCACCTTGTGAGTTTTAATCGTTAGAAGTTATTTCTTTCCAAGACACTTAAATATAGTTACCTCATGGGAATATCTAGGGACAAAAGAGAGAATTATCTCCTTCTCTGCCTCCCTAAATCCCCACCCACAGCGTCGTCGGATGCAAAGGCCATCGTGGGCCAAGCTGTTTGGTCTCTATCCTCAGTGGCCCGTCCCACACCAGTAACTTCCCCACACACTGGACCTCAGGGATTCCAGCTAAGGGATCTTAGGAGCTGAAGAACGGTACCTTGTCTTCCTAAGACCACACAGACCGACGGCTCTTCAGCTTGGGTGGAAAGTGCCTCTCAAGAGGTGGCTTGAGGCATGGGGTTCACACCGGCAGCCTCTGCCGCTGTGTGGCCCCTGCTGTCCCGGCCCCTCTAGTCTGCGTGGCCGTGCGGACTCCTTAGGGCGGGGGAAGGGGGATCCAGACCCATCAGGCCAGGCCCCGTCATAATCACCTTCCCCCTCCCTGGCCCCCCAGAAGGTGGAAGTCTGTGTGCTGGTCCAGCCCAGGGGTCTCCATGTGGGCCCCCCATGGAGCGAGAGCTTGCCTGGGCCCTGCTGGTTCACCCCTCCCCCGCCACCCGACAGCTGTCACCAGCTTCCAGCCGGGACCCCACACCCCCTGATTCCAGAAGCTCCCCTGTGGACCTGTGCCATCTCAGAGCAATGACAAAGGCCCGCAGGCTCACAATGTGGCACCTGCCATCCTCACTCCTGCCCAGGCACATGGCACTGTCACCCTCTGGGAGCACATGGCGTTCCCCTGGCTCTCCGAGTCAGTCCAGCGCGGCACCATGACGCAACCCCGTCACGCACCAGAAATCCCACCTGAGGCTTTGGAACGGTCCGGGACCGCATGTCATTTCTACAGGGCGCCAGGGTCAGCCCGCCAGGGGCCTCCGCTGCCGAAGCAGGACCCTGAGGTCCCCTGGGCCTCCTGCAGTTGGTGCCGGACAGCCCAGTGTGGACACCACGCTTTTCCAAAATGTGTCGAGAAGACGGCTTGAAAAGACGTCCCTTGAAAAGACGGCTCATGACCCAGGGAGTTGAGCACTCGCTTGCTTATGACCCTCTTGGAGCCCCCCTGCACCCTTCAACGTATTCAAGGATTCAAGAAGCCCTTCAGAGTTCTCCAAACGTGCCTATGAGAGCCTGGGAGTCATGCTCCGCAGAGCTTTCCGGGAAATGCTTGGGAAGGCAGCCCCGGGGGACAGACGGGGTGTGATGCAGGGAAAGGCGCTCACTACGAGACCATGGGGGGCAGCGTCCAGGCACCGCCAGCGAGGGAACTCCCTCCACGCTGCTCACCCTCAACACTGCCCTCCACACCGTGACAACACCGTGCGCCCAGAAGGCGGCGCTGGAGGGCAAACGTCAGACCCAGCGAGGCTCAATCCAGGGGTCCTACTCCCTCTGGCCCCCCCCCCCCACTCCCAAGGAAACCAAAGGTCTCAAGCAGGCAGGCCCTCTCGCCTGGCATCTCCCGTCTGCGCCAAGCCCAGGCTCCCCACGTTCCGTCTTCCCGGACACGCTCATGGCAACAAGGCTTTGCAAGTTATGTTTCAGTTGTTGACTCTGCACTTCACAGGCACTGACCCATCGTGTGACATAGTGTGAACCACGAACCATCCGGGCAAGGACTGACTCGCAGCGTTGGGTACAACACTGCCTCTTTCTGCCAGGAGGGACCCTGAACTCTCCACTCTCTGTGCCGTGGGGACACCCTGACAGTGCCCGTACGACCTCACCGTCTCACTCACCGCCAGGAGTGTGCTCAGAGCCACGTGACGTATGAGCCTGGACGTGACCCCATGTGAAACTAACGACCTGGAAGCCCGGAACAGATTCTGTGACCCACGCGCCACCTTGGGTGGGGCCTCACAACAGGTCATTTTCTCTGATGGCCCCCGGCCTCTGCTCAGTGCTTTGCCTCTGGGTTCCCTTGTTTCCTGTTTGCAGGAAAACTTGCTTGGGGAAGGGGAGGGGCGTGCATAAATAAGGATTTACGTGTTAATAAACACCGAAGGGAGACCGTTTCTTCTCACGCATCTCAGAGGATTACTAGAACCAGGCGAGCATGTCTAAAGATACCATCAGGCTAACTATTTTTGAAAATCATGATTGGTTTGGAGAAGAGCAACCATTTCTCTGTATAGTCGCTCCAGTCAGGACACGGACAGGGCGTTCTGATGGCGGCCACGTGGCACTTGCAGGGCCCCCAAACATGGTGTCAGCCCCGAAGGAAAAAACGGCCTCTAAGGTTGAGTTTAACGAGCCAAAGCGTCCAACCCACGCCTGGTCCTACCAGGTGCGCCTGGTCGAGGGCTTCCTTCCTGTAGTCCAGCTCCTCCTCCAGGTAGCCCTTCTGCCTGCTGAATAGGTCCTGGAAAAGAGGACCCCCCCCCCAAGATCAAGGTCAGCATGAGAACCCCTCACAGCCAGGACCTCCCGAGCCCACCTGATCACCTCTGCTAGAGAGTGACAGTCCCACCGAGCTGGGGCCCCGCCTGGGGCTCAAGCGAGAAGGGAGGTGACGGCCCGGCACCAGGAACCGTGATCAACCCCGTCCCTCCCCCTGCAGGCTTCCCTTCCACGTGGGTGCCTGACTGCAATGAAACGACACCGCTCCCGCCCGGTGGCCAAGCAGGAGTCCCTCTGGGTTCCACTTGTCACGTCCTGGCGGCCCCGGGAGACCGTCTCCTCAGTTCTCAGATGAGATTCTTCCTCCCACACGGACAGCACTGATCGCCTCCCCACCTCCTGACTCGTCTCATTGCCGTGTGCCCCTACCCCACCCGGCTCATGCTTTGAGTCCCTGCTCGCACTGTGTGCCCAGAAGGCAAATCCTAGTGCCCATTTGAGGCTTTCAAGGTGCGGACTCATCGACCACGGTCCCTTGACCTTACAGATGAGGAAACAGGACCAGAGAGGACCTGGTCACAGAGGAGGGACCCAGGTCCAGGCCAGGACTCCCTCACACCACCTGTTTCCAGGATGTAGGCTCTTCCTTCTGCCTCCCGCTTTCGCCTCTCATTTCTACTTGCAACACTTGAATTGGTCCTTGAAGACTCTCAAGAACCGTTTCTTCCGGGAAGCCCTCTCTGACGCCCCCAGGCTGGGGAACTTGGACCCCCCCTCCCCACTTAGCAATAGGACACAAGGGGCTGGCGCAGCCTTCCCAACCTCTCGTGAGCATTAAGGGGCCAGCAAAGATGGGAGGCCCAGCTGGTGTCTCCGGAGCCGCTGGGCCAAGTGCCTGGACATCACCAGTACTGCTCCTGCTGTCCTCAGGCCACACCGTGGCTGCCAGCTCAGGAGCACATGTCCCCCCGGCTTGTGAGCTCAGTCCTCGAGGCGGGGACCCTGCATATTCATCACCGGACCTCTAATCCTGGCAAGGCCCCGGGGATAAAGAGGCTCCAAAAATGCATATTTCGGGAATGACCGAGTGGGTGACCGAGTAGGCACATAGGTGACAATTACCCAGAACAGCCACCGGGGCAAAAGCCGAATCTAGAAACGTGTGCAAATAAATGCACATGGAAATCCCCGAGAGCCCTTCCCGGGGGGGGAGGAAGGGAAGTCGTTGGAGCCTTTTCAGCCCTCTTGCCTCCCGGAGAGCTGAGGCCTTTACCTTCTCCTTCTCTAGATCCAGCATCTTCTGGGTCAGGGCCGCCTCAGTGCCCTCTATCTGCTTCAGCCACTGGAAAACAGCAGGGACAGAGCGCCAGCAAATGAGAACCAGCGCTGGCCGGGGGTCTTCCCCCAAGCCGCGTGTGCAGGGGGCCACCCCGACTCCGCTCCTGGCCTCCTCATCCCATCCCGGGGCATCAGGGGGAGGGGGAGACTTGAAACCAAATTTCTCTGTTCAGCTTTGACCGGTGTTTGCTCAGGGGTCGCCTGGGTCACGGACATCCACGTGTGTATGTGTGTACCTGCACGTGGGTGTGGGTATGTGTGTGTGTCCAAAAGGGAGTCAATGTGCATCCAGTGGGAGCCCGACTCCATGCCCAGCGGCCTCGCCGAGTGGCCCTGAGGTCTAAGTTGCAATGGTAGCTTCACACTGAGAACCGCGTCTGGCCCTTGGCGCCCAGCCCAAGGCACAGGCAGCACGTGGATGCCTAGTGAGGTCGCACGGTGGGCCCTGGGGATTTCTAGCCCAGCCCCCACACCTGCAGCGGTGGCCCTGAGCAGACAGGTGCACTGTGGGGCAATGGGTGTGCGGAAGTGGGTGGGCGCGTGCCTGCCAAGGGCAGGTACCAGGGCCGGGCTGGTGGTGAGCCAGAGGTGGGCAGTCGTGTCTCAGGATGCAGGTACGCAGGTCCGGCTTTATGAGGAGCCCGCCTAAGGGATGGGCTGGGGAGGTAGACCCATGGGGGGATGGGCCGGGTGTCTGCAGGCACGGGGGTGTGCGTGTTTGACAGCAGGTATGAACGTGCGTGTTCAGCACGACAGACAGCCTCCTCGCCCCTGCCTCTGGCCCACGCCCCTTCCCTGGCCTCCCAGCCTCGCCTTGCTGCCACGTGACGCTCCTGGCTTTTTCCTCCTCCTCCAGTGGCTGAAGTTTCGCATCCCCTTGGAGCCCTGCCCTTGGCTTTCCCCCCTCGCTCCTCGCCCCTCGCCCCGGGGATTCTACCTGCCCTTGGGCTCCCTCTGCTCTCTGCAACGTCTCCCTCCAGCCCAGACGGCCCCACGGCAGCTCCCTCTGATTCCTCCTCTGGCCTCCCTGGTCCCTCTGTTGGGGAAGAGCCCCGTTTCACCCAAACCGGGAAGCAGGGAGCAGCCTTGATGCCTCCTTCCCCTTCCCTTCCGTCCCATACATTGGTTCCAACTCCTCCCCACCTTCTGCCTCCCCACTCCTACCCCGCCTCCAGCCTCCTGTCTGGACCCGGAGCCCTGTCTGCTCTCAAGCCCGCACGTGCTCTCAAAAACCTGCGTCCTCCACTTAAATCCCTCAGGGACATCCCACTGCTCCTGACCACGGCTGGCCGACCACCGAGCCACGTCTTCCTTCACCAAAGGGCCTCTGCACCTGCCGCTCTCCCTCCCAGCATCACCACCTCCCTCACCCCAGCCTCCACCCCAGGCCTCCACTGAGCTAACACCTACTGGGGCCACTGTGGCCTCCTCCAGGAAGCCTACCCCACTTCCTGAGTCCGTGGGGTCAGGTGCCCTCCGGAATCCCTATGTCATCCTGTGAATGGCTCTCACAGCACTCACCTGACAGATTGCGTTTGTCTGTCTCCCTCCCCCAAAAGCCCAAAGGTGGAGACCACATCGGACACGTTCTGTTACCCTTCCTCACCCAGCACGGGCCCCAGCAGAAGCATGAGCTCAAGAAACATTTGCTGGGCAATAGCTGACATGACACTGTGGAGGTCTGGGAGGGGGTGTGCTGGCTCCGTGGAGGGGACAGGACTAGATGAAGCTGTGATCACACAGGGTCCCCCCCCCAACATCTTGGACACCCAGAACCAGCAGCAGAAGCAGACACCCACGATGGAACAGCGCTTCAGCTGACATTGAGAGGATGGGCAATGTCTTAGAAATAGATCAGCATCACTTTGGCGGGAAATGAAAGACGCTTCCCTTTGAATATCCTAAGGCAAGCCGTCATAAAATGAAAAAATTTCAATGGAAAAAAATAAAACTCCAGTTTTGAATCATGACAGCAAGCTGCTCTGAGAGTAGGATTTACAGAATATGGTGGCCAGTCTTTTCTTGGACAAAAAGATTTGACATGCATATTATGCATAGAAAGAAAAAAAAAACTTGGCAAGTGGTCTGCAGCAATTGAACGAGTAACATGAGGGCAGAAAACGCTGGTCCTGGGCATCTTGGGCATGCGAGGTCACGAATTTCATATCAAAGAATCCTGCCAGCTAGCCACTGGGCCCCTCTTCCTCTCTCCAAGCAGGAAGTTCAATGCAAATAGAGCTGCACCTGCCAGGAGGGGGTTATGGGGACAGAGACACCTGCCTTCCCCCAACCCCCCAGGGCAGAAGCGAGTCAGCCCACAGGGGAGAGGACAGTCTGTAGGAGCCAAGCCTCTGCCCCCAGGTGCAGGCTTCTGACCCCAGAGCCTCTATCAGCCGGACGCTCCCTCCAGAGAGGGTCCCAAGACCGTGACCCCAGGCCAACAACTGGAGCGCTTGACTGTGGCCGTAGGCCTAAGCTGACTCCTCCGATCGGTCGGTCGTTACCAGCAAGAGCATGAAACTTTCTTCCATCTTTCTGATTGGTTTTGAACTGTTTCCCAATTGGTTTTGAACTTTAGGAGGATTCATCAGGAAGGGGTGGGACTCACAGTCCCCTGTAAGCCCTCGGAGGTCTTGTGTTCAAGATTCTCCGCGAGGCGTGTGTTGTGGGGGGTGGAGCGGGGACAGGGCGCGGCCTCGGATGTCGGACTCAGCCAACTTTCAAGAAGGAATAGGGCTCCCCCTCCCCCGCAGGGTCAGGAGCAAGACAAGGCCCCAGAGCAAGGCCATCCAGGGGCACCATGTGGCGTTCCTAATCAGGATGCCCTTCACTTACACGCTGCAAACGCAGCTTTGTGCCTCTAAACAGAAAACTTGAAGTTGACCTTGGTTGGGTCAGATACTGGCACTGGATGGTGATTTTTAACAACAGATATTTGCGGGGGGGGGGGGTGTCTCTGATCCCACTGTCAGTTTGTGCACTCCAGGGTGACCAGCTCGTGCCTGCTTGTCCAGGACTGTCCCTGTTTCAGTTCCAGTGTCCCAGGAGCCCCTTGGTTCCAGGCAATCGGGCTGTCTGTCTCCCCGGGGGGTCCCCTCAGGGCCCTCAGCTCATTCTGCAGACCCACCTTTCTTCCCTCTTGGGGCCACTCTCGGCATTACTATTCCCTCCAGGGGGACATACAGCAACCCCCAACCTGCAGGATCTTTAGTCACAGAACCGGGGCAGGGTCGGGGTCTTTTAGACCCAAACTGAGAAAATGGCAAAACACTGGTCTGAATCCCGCCTCCAAGGACTGTCTCAAATCGGGAGGTGGGCGCCTCTCCCCTGTAAAGCTGGCAGGTGAAGGGGGGATGTGGGGGGGCTGCCACAGGCCAGGCAGGTGTAGAAGGGGTGACTCACTAATCTCGAATGGTTGCTAAGAGGAACAGATCTGAGGTGGGGGCCAAAGGCTACAGGTCTGGGCGCCCAGTATTTGCCGGGAGGAGTGTATTAGGGAGGGCCTGCGTGGAAGAAGGAAGCGGCATAAAAGGGGCTGCTCTCTGCGAGACTGTGAACTTTCCACAGTGCGGGGCCCTCCCGGAGGCTCTGGCCCGCACCCAGCCCCATCCCAAACCAGCCACCCAAGTCATGGATGGTTCCTGCTATTGGTTCACAGTCTACAGTCATTGACCAAACCCTTCTAGCAACCAAGCTCTGTCCCAGGTGCTTAGTAGCAATGTTTGCTTCTGCTTAAAAATGCCGCATCCTGGGTTCCTGACACTGAACCCAGAAGGTTCCGGGGTTCCCGGTTTTGAGGCTCAGGGTGATCCAGAGACCAGTCTGCGGAAGGCTGAGTGGTGGGCCGGGCATCAGCGGAGGAGGGGCCTCCCAGGGGATGGGAAGGGATTGCTGGGCCTGACATTACAGCATCCTCCAGGGAGCACGTGGCACTAAACCGAGGCGTGAGTGTTTATCAGGCACGTTCTGTGACACGCCCCAGGGCACTGTTATAGGAGGCTGGGCAGCTGACTTTGGATATGCTTACTGAATGTGTACCACGTGCCTAACACTGGGCACCCGCGTCCCATGGGCCCAGCAGCCAGCCAGGCGTGAGTCAGCACCACGGCTGACCACCTGAGGGCGTGGTGACTGGGGAAGGGACGCACCACCCACCCGTGTGACCTCGGGCAAGGCTCTGCCCAAGTTTGTTACCAACGCTTCGTGCCTTTCACGTGACTGGGGAGGAAGGGCGAGAGCCCAGCGGAGCAGACTATTTATATCCTCAATGCCCTTCCAAAAATTCTGGAAAGACTCTTGATTAAGATCACGAAGACCTCATCGTTATTAAAATAGTATTTCAGTGTGTAACACCTAGGCTGCAAAAGAAAAGCTCTCTAGATAGCAGTGACTTAAAAGTCGTGTGTACCCGAAATACCCTAAACCAATGTAAAAGGTGAACAAACCAGGAACGCATTTTTAACAAACACCCCAAAAGTTATTAACCCGTAAAGCACACAGAGAAGCCAGCACAGACACCACACTCAGCGAGAAGTCGGTAGGGAGTGAACGCACGAATGGATGAATGAATGACAAACCCAAAGGACATGATCTAAAGAAATGTAATCACGATGCACAAGGAAGAAGAAAACAGACCACACACAATAAAAACCCGTATCACCCGCCCTCAAGTAACTGAAAACGGAACCGGTAAATCTGGTGGCAAGACGCCAGGGTGGACGTGGCCCCAGCGATGCGATGACACTCAGGTGGACACTCTGACGATATTAAAGCTCTGAAAATCCTCCCTACCGCGGCCCAGTGATTCCACACCGAGAATCTCTCCAGGGGGAGGGTTTTAAAAGGTGTATCGAAATCGATGCTCAACGCTATTCACCGCCGCATAGTGATAAAGGGGAAAACTAAATGGAAACGCCCTCGGTATTTAACATCCAAAGGACAAGCGACTTCTGGTTTAACCCTACGGTGGAATGACGCGGGGTGTAAGTGTAAAAGGCAGGGCTGAACACTGGAAGTCAAGCTGGATCTCAACCAAGCGTAAAACGCGGTGACGGGAGAAAACCGGAAGGAAATCCATCCCCGGGTCGCAGATGCTTTCCTTCCTCCGTGGGTGGGAGTTTCTGCCGGCCTGGGCGCTAAGCGGTCGAGGGCAAGCGTGTGTGGCTTTGGGCGGGACAGGAGCGGGCATGCGCGTGCACATGCAGACACGGACGCGGCAGGCGAGCCCAGAGCCGGGAGGGACACGGGCGCGCCGTCCCTTGCGTGGCGCCGGGGGAGCCGAGACGCGGTGCGCGGGCAGAGGGTGCCGTGGGGCTCTACCTTTTCGCACAGGGCAAGCACTGTTCCAGCTTGAATTATTGCAACCTGTTCTTCGTTTCTCAAATTCTAAAACACAAAAATGGGGAAGGGCGTTTTACACTGGACCCCGCGTCCCCCTGCAGACAGCGCTGAGCGGCTTCGATGCCCCTCCGAGAGGCGACACCAGGGCCCACGTTTAAAGGCAGCCGTGTCCAATCTGGGGCCGGGCCTCTGAGAAATAGGGCCTTTCCAGCCCATCTTTTAAGGGGGCCGAAATACCATGTTCTGATCTCAGAAATCTTGAGGGGTCCCACGGGTCCACCGGCCCTCTGGGAGCTCCTTCGTGCACCCGCATCGCCGGCAAGTGCAAGGGAAGAGCTAAGGCCAGAAGTCTGCCCGTGACAGCGCAGTCCACCCGTGACAGCGTGGCCGGCCTGTGACAGCGTGACCCGCTGGTGACAACACGGCCCACCCCCCGTGACGGCGTGACCCGCCCACCCTCACGAGGGCACGGCCACCCAGAAGCCTTACACTCGAGTATCAGATCTCTTAGGAAGAAACCGAACCGGAAGGAAAGACACACAGAGCACACCCAGGTGGAGACAGGAGCCCGAGAGCAGAGGCCGCCGGCATAGTTACCCCGTTATCGCCAAGGATGTCTAGCTTCTTCATAAGTTCAGAAACATTCACATCCTGGAAAAGATTGCCAACGTTCATTTTGTGGGGAACTGCCAAGGCCGCGCAGCCCGGTCTCTACCGCCGGGGCCTCGTGCATCGCTCTCTCCGGGCGCCGGGCGGGGCCGAGGGCTCTGGCGGCTGCTTCGGGGTCAGGAGAGAGAAGGCAGGGGCTGCTTGCTGCTTGTAGGCTGAGCTTTGCAGGATAGGCTGGTGGAATCGGGGAGGGTCAGGAGGACCCCAGCCGGCAGCCGCTCTCCACCCCCTCACTCGCCGCGCTCGGCGCTGCTCTGATGTCGCGCCCGCCTCCCAGCGTGGCAGGTCTCCTGGCGGGTGCTGCCCGTCATACCTCACGCTTGGGAGCCTGCGGCTCGGGGAGCTCCCAGCCCAGAGCTGGCCAAGCCGGGGTGTGCCCTCCAAGCTGTGTCCCACACTTCTGCTCTTTCAACACGGGTACAAATAGACTGACATTTGGTGGCCCTCTGAGACATAAACTCCGCTTTCAAAATACAGTATTGGCGGGGGTGGGGGGGCAGGGGACAGGCTATCTGGTTAAAATCAATTCTCTGCCTGACACAGAGGCACGATCCCGCTTCACGGCTGTGCCTGGCATCCGCGTGGGCCCCTGGCGGTGGGTTTGGCGGGGGCACCCCCTCCCCCTCCACGCACACTACCTTAACTCCTTCCTGGTGACAGAACAGCTGGAGCGCGCTGCTGTTGTTCTCGGGGAAGGTGCTGATTTGGAGGTTAAATGCTGGCGACCTCCGCTCTCTCTCCTGGGGAAAAGATTTGGTTTAAAAACAGAACTTTATTGGCGTATTTTACCACTTGCCATTCTCCCACATTACGCAGCAAAAACCAACGGACTCCGGTGGGTCAAGGCGTCACTAAAAGGCGCACACTCAGACCGCCACATCCCGGGCCGCGAAGGGGTGCGCCGGGGTCTTGCCTCTGCAGCCTGGCGGGTCTCCTGCGGAAATGCGTCGGCTTCTTACCCACTCCGCTAGGAAGAAATGGTTAACAGAGACACCTGTCCACCTGCTGCGAGCTGGGAGCCTGGGAAGCCACAGAGCATTAGGCACTCGGTAAGGACAAGTGTGTGAGATTTCCACAGACAACACAGCCACCAGCCGGGGTGTGCTCCCCGTGCCCTGCGACAAGTCGCTATCTCCTTGAACCCTCGCGCCATCCCACGAGGCAGGACTATTACTTTCCTTTCGTAGACAGGGAGGCTCGGGGAGTGGGGTGGGGGCCGAGTCCAGGTCCCACGCTCCTGAGCGGCTCGGCCGGGACACAAACCCTGGATTCACACTCTTTTCAAGAGAATCGGCTGACTGACTTAGTTCACAGTTGTTTTTGAACTGTGCCAAGGCACCAGCGATCATTCTATCCCTGCCTAAGATTGCCATTTAGAGCTTAATTACCGAGGAAGGAAAAGCAAGCATTTTCCCAGAAGAGGTGCTCATATCCTACGTCACGTGACACGTCTTTAATAAGGCCAAGAGGAGGCCAATTGATGGCGGGCATATAGACAGGCATCTGCCTTTAAAACCTGAGCAGTGGACAGACCGGCTTTCCGGGAAGGCCGGCAGAGAAGACCGTTCGGAATTATACCTTTAAGTCGAACGGCTTTTATTTTCTCAAAATTACGTAAGCCCGCTTTGGACGATTCCCGCAGAATCTAGGGAGGAACAGCACTGTGGGTCTCTTGGTCACTCTGCTCAGAAATGTAACCAGATGAGCACTACCCTGAACGGCAGGACCCAAGCGGATGCTCTTGGATCAGGCGAAGGGAGAGAGGAAGGGGCGTGGGGAGGAGGGGCCATTCGCTCAATTACCTTCCACAAGGTGCCATTTGGCTAACCTGGTTTGAAGCAGTTCAGGGGGGAAGCTTTGTTTCCCTGATTAGCCAAGAAGACCCAAATCCCCGGTGGTTCTCTTCCCAAGATGCCTTTCTACCTGCCGTACTTAAATGAAGTCACCACCAAAAAAGGGACAACAGAAAACCCGGAACAAAAGTCAGAAAACTGGTTCCTAACGGCTCTGGAGGACGGTGGAGACACGTCGAGAAAATCCTAGCACGCTGAGCCGCGCCCATGGAATTCTCAAGAGAAAGACGCGCGACTGAGGGCAGCGACCTCGCGAGGCTTCTGAGCTCTATTGTGTGAACTAAGTAAGACCTGGCTCGTGTTCAAGCAAGACTTGCGTTGCAGGGGTAACACTCGGTCTTGAGACCTTCGGGCCACGGTCCGGGCCAAGACAACAGGACGAGACGGTACGTTCTAGTGCAAACAGTTTTTAACTGAGGCCAGGATGAGGAAACAAAATCGGAGGGACCCCGATGTGGCGAAGGCGCTCGCTTCTCCGGAGGGCTCCGTGCATGCAAAGGCTTCAGCCAGGGGGTGGGAGCAGGGCCGTGTCACTACGGATGCTCGGAGACGTGAGTGGCACAGACGGAGGTGATGTTTAAGATGTGGATGGTTTTTAAATGGCAACAAACAAACAAAAAAGGTTATGAAATAACGCGGTAGCAACAAGGCAAGACAGTAATGAGGTTTCACTGGGAGATAATAAGAGCATCAAGTCTTAGGTTGGATCCAAGTCTACGCCGGGGACCTTTCTGAAGGTCTGGAACACGACTGCTACCCGGGAACACCGCTCAGTCTCCCTCCACGCTAAACAGGAGTTTCGGAGTTGTGCAGTTTGAGTTTGAGTAGTTAAGTTCTCGGTCCAACGCAATCCGGGCCGTGACACTCAAGCCTGCGCAAAAATCCCCTTCCCCCTGCTCGCTCACTTACCTGTGTTCCCCTCGGCAAATAGAACAGGGGCCAAACTAGCAGTAAACACACTACAGGGCCTGTTGCGGGGCAGGTCGGGCCCTGCTCTTTCAAAAGGGGAGATTCCCTGCATGCAAGGTCACTTAAAAAAAAAAAAGTGTGTTATTCATTGCAACAGCGCCTCTGTCCGACTTTGCAGAACGCATACCAGGTGACGATGCATGCAGGAAAGAAGTAGTTATGGAAATGAAACACAAATAAAAAAGGCAAAATATTGCAAAAACAAATTATTTTATTAAGTGCAAAACAAGCCGGAGGCAATAAATAGATTAGCTTTGGTACAGGTCCAAAGACTTCGGTGAGCATTCTCTCCAGAACAGATTAAGGCAGTGAAATTATTCTGAACATACAGATTTAAAAAAAAAAGAAGAAGAAGAAGGGGAAGAAGAAGGAAAGAAAAGAAAAGAGAACTCTACCACGTCCCTTCACACATGCTGGAGGGCATCGGGGGCTTTACATGAATTTCAGTTTGGGTTCAAAGAGCAGGTCTGCTCCGTTTGAGAGCGCGCAACAGATAGAGTCTCTTACTTCGAGCTCCAGCACTCGGAACTCTAGCAGCTCATTCTGGTCCTTGGCGTCTTGCATTTCATTCTTCAACTGACTCTCTTCCATTTCCAGTCTGTAAATCTAGAGCAGACGCACCGTTGGGTTAGCGGATGGGAGCCTGGCCGTCTCCACGGGGGGCAGAGGGGGGCGCACCCCACTCAGCGCAGAGGGGATGTGGGTGGTGGGGGTGCCTGCACCGTCCCTGCAGCCCCTTGGGGGGCCCTGGCTTGGAGGAGGGAATCCTCACAGACTTGCTGACTAAATGAGTGATGGGGGAAACTGAGGCACGGGGCCACGAAGACCTTTCCTGAGGCCAAATGTGAGGGAGGCAGGAGTGCACCCGGGCGCTTCTGATCCCAAAGTCTGTGTGTAGTCTTTTTGAGTGCGGTCTGCCCGCCCCCAGGACGAGCCCTCCCAGACAGAGAGCGACAAACGGCAGCGGAAAGGCACACGCTGCCGTGACCCCGCCAGAGGGCTCAGGAGAGGGCTTAGCAGAAGCAGTTCTGCTGAAGGCGCAAGTCCGTCTGGGGAGGTGGGCTGCCTGGTCTGACACCTGCCAGGAGACACTGGAAAAGCACCCTAATGGCTCCGTGCCTCAGTTTCTGTCCCCTGCCCTAGCTGAGAAAGGCACGCCTCCTTCCGGAGGGCCTCGCGATGTACAGGCCCCTTTGCCTCTCTTCCTCTTGCCTGGAGAATCAGAGGGAGGTTCTCCACTGATGGGGTCCTGCACCCCTGGGGACTCTGGGAAACAGTGAGTTTTCTGCACGGCTCTCTGAATTTAGTGAGCGGGACCGAAGACATGAAATCTCTCCCAATGCACAGGCCCTGTCCCAGCTCCAAATGCTATGGAGAAGCACAGGGCAGTGTGCGGCCGTGTGGCTGGTCAGTGACAGCGGGGACTGAAGCAAGCCCTCTCCTGGGGTGGGGGGCGGGGGAGGGCGCCAGGGCCGGCTCGTCCAGGGCAGGCCTTCTAGTACGCGCTAAGGCTGAGGTCTGGTGCAGCTTGCATGCAAGGTCCAGAAAAAGCAAACCTCTGTGGACAGAACGTACACTGGTGGTGGCCTGGGGCAGAGGGGGGGCGGGGAGAGAGGGGGCGAGGGGGCGGGGAGAGACGGGAGTGATGACAAAGGGGCACAGGGGACCTTTATGGGATGCGGAAAATGTCCTAAAGCTGCATCGAGAGACAGCTGCACAGGAAAACAAACCCTCTGAACTGAAAGCAGATAAGAGAGACACAAAGCTGAGGTCTCCTCCCCACACTGTCCCAAGATCGGTCTGGAAAGTTCCATGACCACAGAAGGAAGACAGGCTCAGCCTTGCAATGAACTGGACAGTGATGTCCTGAGAGCCAGCGCCTCCGGGCCCCATGCGTGGGAGGGGAGGGGACGCCTGGGGGTTTCCAGAACAAGGGGAGGGGCAGCCTGGAAACCTCTGCCCCCTGGAGACACAGCGAGGGCCCCCCTGGGACAGGACGGGGCCAACGGCTATGCAGCCCCAGGAATCGGGCTCTGACTCAACATGAGGAAGGGGTCTGTGCTCTGAGAGCCGGCCAGGACCCGGATCCCCCCGGGGGGCGCTAGGACCAAGGCCCCTAATTCTCAAGGCGGCAGTGGGGGTGCTGTGCCCGCCTACCTTTTCCAGCAAGTCCTGGTTCGTCCTGATGAGCAGCTGCTTCTCCTCAACCCACTTGGAATCCTAAGAAAAAGCACTAAATATGTTCACACTCATTGAAGCAAATGGTGGCTACACAGCAAAGATGGGGGGGGGAGCGAGAAAAAAGTCACTTAATACACGACTACAGAAAGGTCCCGGGACGCCTGGAGAGCTCAGCGGGTGAAGCGCCTGACTCTTGAGCTCAGCTCCGGTCACGATCTCATGGTTTGTGAGTTCGAGCCCCACGTCAGGCTCTGCTCTGACAGTGCAGAGCCTGCTTGGGGTTCGTTCTCTCTCTCTCTCTCTGCCTCTCCCCCCCATGCATGTGCTCCCTTTCTCTCTCACACAATAAAGAAATAAACATTAAAAAAAAAAAGACTATGAAAGGTCAGAGAAGCGACAGCCGCTAGAAAGGATTCACCATCACTCGAACCCTCCATACCCAAAACACAGAGCCGGCGGGTTCACGGGTCGACGCTGAGTGTCACTGAATCTGGTGACGCAGAGTGACCGAATCGGCACTGCCCCCTGCTCAGGCCTGCTCGCTGTCCCCAGGGTCTGCCCCACACCCATGACATGCTCCTGTGTGCATTCTGGTCCCTCTGCCGTGACCCTCACCACGTGTCTCTGCCCGGGCAGGGTCCCATCTAGGGAAGTCCCGTGAGCACAGGGCACTAGGTCTGTCTTTCCACGGTGGCGTCCCCAGCGCCGAGCACGGGGCCTGGCACCCAGCCTGGGCTCCACAAACACCGCGGGACGGATAAACGGATGGATGGGGGAACGTTCCTCTCTCTTCTCTCACTCTGGCGGCCTCCCGGGCTTCCTCCCACCTAACACTTACCACCCTGTGTCGTCACCGGGCTGACACACAGGCCCCAGGTGGCCAGGAGGCCCTGTGAGCCCAGAACCCTCCCGCTCATCTTTTCCTCGGGAGCACGTTGTCTGCAACTGCCCCTCCCATCTCGATGGCCCCTTGCAAGGTGACTGCAGCCCCGCCCGAAGACAGGTGACGTCTACGTCTCCAGCCCCGAAGCCAGGCGTGGCTGAGGCGGCTTGGGCTCCTGGGATACTCGCCAACGTGACTCAAGCAGCGCCTGGGAATGCCCTTCTGCTTTGAGGCCCGCCCTTTCTCCTGGTCCCCGGGCCGCCAGGCAAAGAACCAGGTTAGAGAGACTCAGAGAGATGGGGATAAGAGACCACGAGCCAGCATGGCAGCCAGCAGCTGGCCCAGGGCCCAGAGGGGACAGAGAGGCCACTTCAGGCCACCCCGGCCCAGGGGACCTATAGCCTGATCCCCAGTGAGTCCAGCAGAGGAACCACACAGCAGACCCCAGCCCAAACCACAGACCCACGGAATTATGGGAAAATAAATTGGGGCAGTTTGTTACGCAGTGGTAGCTAATCAGTACATGATGCCCGTACACCAAGCACAGAGCTGGTGTGGGGCAAGCACTCTGCTAAGTGTTCGCTGAACAACTGGATATTTGCTTTGTCCTCAGGTGGCACTTTCACTTAGAAGGTGCTGAAAGCAGAAAAGGCCCACAGATGACCCAGCACCCGGGGTGGGGCGTAACTTAGTCGAAGACGGGGCTCAGGCGCCACGTGAGCTCAGCCTGGAAGAGGGGCTAAGGACAGCGGCAGGTGGAACCGGAGTCTGAAAACGCCCTCTCACCCACCTGGCCTGTCCCCTGCCCGCTTCCTACTCACCACTTCTACTTCCCCAGTGTGTGAAGTATTATTACCCCCATTTTAAAGATGAGGAAACTGAGGCACAAAGAGACAATGTCAGCCGCATGGGTTGTGTTACACATCTGGCGAGCTGGTCCCTGCGGTATGGGCTCTTCACGGCCGCCCTGCCTCCATGGAACTTTCTGGACCACGGTTTTGTAAGCAGTGCCCAAGGGCCGGCCACTCGCCTGGCCCGGTCAGCACTAGCCACAAGGCCGCTGCCGTGAGCAGCTGCGCGCACACCCTGAGCTCTGGAGACTGGAAGTCTGCCTGAGTTGGAGTCTCAGCCACCCCAAGCCCTCGACCACTCACTGGCCAGAGTTAGTTCTAGGCCATCAGTTCAGAATCTCATGTGCCCCCTTCCCTGCACCCCCAGCCCCAGCCCCCGGGTCCCAGCCCCGCTGCCTGCCCGTGCGCTGGACCAGGGGTGCCCCCTGACACCCCACCTACCGCAGGCAGCCTTCCCCCTCCCCGTTAGGTGCGGCCGTGTGACTGTTTCGGTGAAATGTGTCGAGGCAGCAAATTGCCTTCTCTTGCTGCCCTGAGGGGACGGGGGAAACAACAGGGCCGTCATCAGACGCCGGTGCCCCAGCACTAGGTCCCTGAGTGACCACATGGAGGGGGCGGCCCCCAGCTCGCAGGGGGACGGGCAGTGAGGGGAACAGGAAACGACCCTCACTGTGAAGTCCCGGGTTATCTCTTACCGGGAGGGAGCGGCACCTGCACCGACCCCTGGGTGGTGTTGCCTTTGGATGTTACCCTCTGAGAGGCTGGACCTCTGCCCAGAGCCCCCCAGGGTCTCCCTCAACCCAGGGGGTGGGGCTGGGGCGGGGCTCCGCCTCTTTACCACGTCCTGCTGTCAACCAGGCCTGGTCACGGTCAGAGAAGGTGCCCGTGGAGGCGACTCTAGTCTGAGAACCTCAGGGACCGGGTGGCCCATGACAGGGTCACAGCAGGGAATCTGGAAACCGGGGATCCATGGGCTACAAGTGCCCGTTCACTGTCACGATCGAATCTTGAGAAACAAAGGCGGCTCTTCTTCAGGTTCAAGTCAAAGCAGGCTGCGGTCACCACTTCGCTTTTCGAGGCGTCCCCCGCGTTTGAGCATTTGGCCCCCAGAGGAAAAGCCACACCAGAATTTCCTAGCGTGCTTGGATTTTTATAAAAGCTCTGCAAACAGGCACCTTAGGTGGGGTATTCTCGCTGGGTTCCGCTAGGGAGTTTTTTTGTCTAGTGTCTCTGGACCAAACCACACGGACCGCAGAGGGGGCCCCCGGCACCAAGGCCACAGGGACTCCGTGAGGGGACAGACACGCACAGAGCCGCCCGCTCGGTCCTGCTCACCTGTCCCTTCTCAACCAGTAACTTCTCCAAATCTTCGATTTTCGCCTGACACCTCAGCAGGTCAGCCTGGAGCTGTTCCCGAGTCTGGGGAGAAAAGGACCCCAAGTTGAGCGGGTCGCTGCAAATGGGGGACAGAGGGGAGAGGGCCGTGGGGCGAGCCGGCCCTAAGACGCACGTCCCCGCTGAGGACCGCAGGCTCCAAGGTGGCATGTACATTCTCCCGCCTGCACAGCACACGATTTCTAAGAACTGGAAGGCCTTGAGGGGCCGTCGGCTGTACCCTCCCTCGATTTTACAGACATCGACCCTGAAGCCAAGAGAAGGGGCCCATTCTACAAGGGGGTGAGTGAGCCAGAAGCCTGACATGTCGGGGTCCCCACCCCGGCTTTCTGACCAAGTTCAGCGGCCGCCTCTCCCAAGGCTGCCAGACACGTTCCGTGGGCCCCGTGTCACCTGCAGGGCGGAAACCCAAAGTACCTCAAGGACCGGGCAGATATGTAAGGAAGGGAAGCTGACTGAGTGTGGGTCATAGTGGGGGCAGGGACTGGGGCACACTGGAGGCCCACGACCCCTCTCAGGGGACATCACCCCTCGGCCACGGCCCGAGGCTGTCACCGCACGTACAAGACCCCTGCTGTCGCCAGGCAGAGCATGTTCTGAGCCGCCGAGAGAGGTAAAGAACCGGAATTTCTACGCGAAGTCTCTTGACTGGTAAATGTTGGCAGCCACAGGATCAGCCCACCCCGAGCCCAGCCCTCTGCCTCCCCTGACGCACACGCTGCCTCACGGGGCTGTTGCGGGAACGAAACGGGGGAACAACGTGGTGTGCTCTCTGGGGGTCGCCCCGCTTTCAGAAGGCAGAGCAGGCAGCTGCTGGTCCAGGTGACCCCCGAGGGGGAAGTTCCTGGAAGGCGGAGCTCAGCCCAGTGCAACGGCTGGCGTGGCTGGGACCTGGGTGGCCAGCAGGACCAGAGCACCTGGGGGGCAGGGAGGACGTCTGGACGTGCACGGGGGGTCCTCCGCCCAAGTCGGGTTGCGTTCCTGCTGCGGGCGGCACACGTCCCGTGTGGCACCGGCTCGCCTGGCGATGCCTGCAGTCACACTATGGCCCACGGATTTGCCCCTGGTGTCCCCCCATCGCCTCCCAGGACCCCCTCCAAGCGTCAGAGGCAGGGCGCCGAGACCCAGCGTTGTGCGCACTCACCCGGGCCTCTCTCTCGGCGTCCAGCGTCCCGCCGACCTGCTCCTGAAGCAGGGCGTAGGCCCGCTGGAGGGCCTGGTACTCCCGGGTCAGCTGGCAGAACCTCAGGTCGGCCTCCTCCCGCGTCGTCGCCTGACCGGCCCGGAGAAGAGAAACAGAGCGGAGGGCGTGACTTGGTGAGTTCAGCACAGAAGCACGCGCCCGGAGCTCACAGCTGCTGCTGACAACCACTCGGGGACCCAGCCGCCAGGACATAGCTGGGACCCTGGGGTGACGGGCCACAGGAGGAGACGCTGTCACCCCCCCCTCATCAGCGCCCTTCCCGGGAGTTTGAGGAGCCCTGGAATCCGTGAGTCACATGCAAGAGAGAAGGGGGAGAGCGCTCCCGCCGGCCCAGCCCCACAGGTGGACAGTTCCTGGCCCCCTCCCCCACCAGCACCTCTCACTGTGGGGATTTCCCCACAGACAACCCCCCAGGGACGCAAAGGGACAGCTACTGGGCAGGCGCCGGCTCGTCTTTGTGGCGGGGGGGCCCTGGGAAGCACCCGCGAGGGAGGACTCGTGACAGCAGAGCCACTGTATGGGTCCGCGTGACAAGCTCCGCGTGCCCATGAGGAGGGGGGATGGGGACACGGTGTTTGGAGCTGGCTGAGAGCTGCCTGGTGCAGACTGTTGGGGCACGAGGAAAATCCCCAGGCCTGGGTCTGGTAGGACCGTGTTCTACTCGGGTTTCCTACGAGAATTCAGCTGGGGAGGGGCGTGTGGGCGAGGACAAGGCACCCTTCACACCCCTGTGGGTCCAGCTCCCTTCATGCCGTGGTCATGAACCTGGATGTGCGATGGTCAGGAAGCGTGAGGGTGGGGACTCGGGGTGAGAGGGCAGGGAAGAGAGCTGCACGCTCTCCAGCAGCGTGAGGATGCGCTCCTGTGGGAGCTGCCCTCTTCAGAAGGAAAAAGCAACATGTGATTTCCACTAGGTGGTGTGTCTGTGTGTGCACGTGTGTGTGCCTGTGTGTGCATGAGTCTGTGCGTGTGGGTGTGCACAGGCCTGTGCGTGTGCACACATGTGTGTGCCTATTTGTGCGTGTGCCTGTGTGTATATGCCTGCATGTGCCTGTGTGCAGGTGTGTAGATGTGTGTGCGTGTGTGCACGTGTGCCTTGCATGCACATGTCTGTGTGTGTATGTGCCTATGTACATGTTTGTATGTATGTGTGCATGTGCATGTGAGTATATTGTGTGCACGTGCATGTGAGTATATTGTGTGCACGTGCGTGTGTGCCTGGCTATGTCTGCAAATGCCAGTGTGTGTACATGTGTGTGCATGTGTGTCTATGTGTGCACGTTCATATGCACATGCGCCTGTGTGCATGGGCCTGTGTGCCTCTGTGTGTATACGTGTGCCCGTGTCTGTATGTGCCTCTGTGGGCACTGGTGCCTGTCCGTACACGTGTGTGCACGTGTGTGCACGTGTGTGTGTGCATGCGCTCAGGGGACAGGGACAGACTACTGTGCAGCAATTTTAATGGCAAAGGCAGCAGCAAGGGCACCGCAGATTTCCTCTGTGAAGTCAGGACTGGGAGAGGAAGGGACGCTGCCAGGGTCCCCCCCACCCCACGGACACCCTGCCCGGTGGTGGCCTCCAGCCCTGGAGGCTGCAGGCTGTGACGACACAGGTCCTCGGGCCTGAATCGTATGCAGGGGAGCACCAGGGGTGGCTGTCGGAGGCCCAAGGCGCCCCTGCAGCACGGCAGGGGCGGGGTTGCTTACATCATCCAAGTCTTCCTCGGGCGTGGCCGGGGCCCTGTCCGTCCGGTCCGTGTTGCAGGATGTTTCTGACAATGTTTCCGAGTCCACGGACTCCTCATCAAATCCAAAAAATGTCTCCACAACATGCTTCTGTAAAACACCATGTGCGGGACATCAGGAACGGACTGGGCATGGCCCAGTGTCCCCCTCCCCCACCCGCCCTGTCGCCACGGGCACAGGGCGACCACACACCTCTGGGCCCCAAGGGCATCCCAAGAGGCGGTTGGTGGGGTTTGTGATTGGAGGAGCGGAAAGGAGGCGGCGGAAGGCGGTGGAAGGTTGGGGGTCTGCAGCGGAGCTCGCCGGCCTGAGCACCGCACTCCTGCTGCAGGTCACCGGCCCCTGAGCGCCCACTTCCTTCTCCATCCGAGGGACACGGAGCCCTCCCCTCACCCAAGAGGACTGAGTGAGCTCATGCAGGCACCGTGCCCAGCACGCCGACCCTTGATGGGCCCGTGTGAGTGCCACTAAGGAGGGGCAGCGGGGCCACATGGGAAAAGGTGAGACGGGCAGAGCGAGCACAGACGGACCCCGGGCTCCATCCAGCTGGGTGGGCGTGTGGCCCAGGCCCTTCCCAGACCTCCATTGAGGGGCGATTTTTGTTTAACTTTGGATCGTAAAAACCTCGAGGCCCTTGTACAATTAGAACGGTGCAACGGACCCTCGCGCGCCCATCACTCGGAGTCGGGGGCGATTTTACGGCTCTGTGTGCCCGCCTCCTGCTTGCTCCCCCAAGTCCTTCGCCTGGGACTTCATCCAGCCATTCACACGCGTGTGCCTGCGTTCAGTCAGCAAACACCGGGCCCCTGAGCACCTGCTGGGGCAGACACGGGCGGGGCCTGGGGAACACACACGATGAACGCCAGGCGTGCTCCCTGAAGGAGCCTCGCTCGGTCCCCTGGGGGGTCTGCAGACATCAACCCACAGTCACTGCATCGACCCCCCCTTGTTTTAGGAACATCGGTTTTGTGTGTGTGTGACTTACGACCGAGGAGTACTTTTCATGGCCATGAAGACAGAACCATAACTAAATCCAGGGCCAAGCCCCCGGCTCCCACTGGTTCATCCAGAGCGTGGCTTTTCCAGAGCCCCCCTCCCCATCCTTCACCCCACAGAGAGATCGGGGCACACCCCACATGCTGAGGGCCCCGCCTGACCTGCTTGCTTAGGCGGGCGTATGTCTGCAAGTCTGTGTGTCCACAGGCAAGAAAAATGTGGCCGGTGCCATAATTCATAACATAATCAAGGGGCGCCTGAGTGGCTCAGTCGGTTGAGCGTCCGTCTTCGGCTCAGGTCATGATCTCACAGTTCGTGGGTTCGAGCCCCACGTCAGGCTCCGTGCTGACAGCTCAGAGCCTGGAGCCTGCTTCCGATTCTGTGTCTCCCTCTCTCTCTGCCCCTTCCCTGCTCACGCTCTTTCTCTCTCTCAAAAATAAACATTAAAAAATTTTTAATAAAAAAATAAAAAGGAAAGACTCAGACATCGGGAAGGGAGAGGGAGA
Organism: Mungos mungo; assembly: GCA_004023785.1. NCBI lineage: Eukaryota > Metazoa > Chordata > Mammalia > Carnivora > Herpestidae > Mungos > Mungos mungo. Next base: position 32,604 of record PISW01007238.1, on the reverse strand, counting down.
CAGTGCGCTGCCCCGTCATCTTGTGCAGCTCGCATCTCCTGGGGGTTTGCGGGAGGTGCCCATGAGGACGGAGGGCACAGACCTGGGCTTTGCTACTCCCCACTGTGGCCCAGAGCCTGGCACACTCAGTAGATACTGGTTGTTCAATGCGTATTTGTGAGTGTGTCTTTGTTCACAAGCTCACAGCGACACCAACTTGTCTGCCGACAGTTTGGGGCTCGCACAAGGCAGCCCTGGCCGTCATTCACGCAGCCAGCACCGCTGGACCACCGCCTGCTTGCACACCCGGGCGGAGTCTAGCAGGAAGGACTCTGGGGACCCTATTAGGCTCTGTCGGCTTCGCATGATTTCTTCTCTCCAAGCCGAGGTTGCAGACAATCATGCACTCCGATCTCCTCTCCAGGTGAGAAACCTCCCTGGAATCCAGGTATCGAAAAGTCTCCGATTTCCAGGAAGCAGTGGCCATGACATCCCGATGGTGACAATGGCACGCTCAGGAGCGACAGGTTTGTGGCACTCAGAGGTCCCCTGCACGCACGCAGCTCACCTCCCCGAGCTCAGGCTCCTGAGTTTTCCAGGCAGCCACGCACCCAACCCCATTTCTCGTAAACACGGCTAATTGCCCGGGCTCTGGGGACAGGTGTGCGTTTGCTGGGGTGTGTGCTGGCAGCCAGCAGTGACGCACTGTGACAGAGCCCCCAGGAACCATCCCGCCACAGTGTCTCCAAACCATCGGGACACGACCCCCACGGTCAGCATCGGGGACCATTCTGGGGGCTGACGACTCGGCGTTCATTGCCCCGGCTGACTCGCTCTTAGAAACCTTGTGGAACGGGGAGTTGGGCACTCCGCGACCAGGTCCAGACACAGGACATTCACAGGAGTGCTGCCTTTGTCATCAGCTGAACCCCAGACCCACATGGGGCCCCTGAAGTCCAGTGCGGCCCCAGAGACCCAGATTCCAGGGAATCACGCGGCCGTGAGGGAGGCAGGATGCGGTTCTGGTGGGCAAGGGGGACCACTCACATTCTGCCCCTCTCACAGCACAAGGTGAATCTGAAGACACAGAGCACATGCTCCCCCCGCGAGTGGCCCACCACCCCTCCCCCACCTCCTATAACATGGGGGCTGGATGAGTTTGTTTCCTCCAAGGATTGGGTTCTTTTTTTTAATTTTTTCTGTTTTTTATTTATTTTTGAGAGACAGAGAGAGACAGCACGAACAGGGGACAGCACAGACACAGGGAGGGTCAGAGAGAGAGGGAGACACAGAATCCAAGCAGGCTCCAGGCTCTGAGCTGTCAGCGCAGAGCCCAACGCGGGGCTCGAACTCATGAACCTCAAGATAGTGACCTGAGCCAAAGTCAGCTGCTTAACTGACTGAGCCCCCCAGGCGCCCCTGGATTAGTTTGTAGAAAGGAGTCAGGGGTAGAGAGAATGGGAGTCTGGAGGAGCAGAGGAAGGTGTGCTGCTCCCGAACTATCAGTTCCCGGGAAATAAATGCCGGGGGAATCTGAGGAAGGTGGATGCTCTGAAAACTGGATGACTTCCCCAGCGCTTGGCCCTTTAAGAAGGAGGACCTCATTCTTTCTAGGTGATTCTGTCATTCCTTGGAGGCCGGTGCTTTTATTTCACATACATTTTAAAAATGCCACCTAAGGCACTGGTAGCCTTTAGGAAATCGGCCCTCTAGGGGCACCTGGACGGCTCAGTCGGTTGAGCATCCGGCTTCAGCTCAGGTCATGATTTCACAGTTCATGGGTTCAAGCCCGGCATTGGGCTCTGTGCTGACAGCTAGCTCAGAGCCTGGAGCCTGTTTCGGATTCTGTGTCTCCCTCTCTCTCTCTGACCCTCCCTGCTTATGCGTGCGCTCTCTGTCTCTCTCTCTCTCTCTTCCTCTCTCAAAAATAAATATTAAATAAAAATAAAATACAAATTTTAAAAAATGCAGCTTGGGCCAAAGTCAAAAATAAACGTCTCCGGTCCGACTACACCTTGAACACACAGAGGTGCTCATTCTCAGCGGATGGAACGGCACTGGGGGAGGGGACACGTCCTGTCCCCCATCCTGCGCTGCCTGCAGCCTCCCAGCCCTCGTCTCCCGTCTCCCCGCACCACTTGGAACAACCAACCCCCCCGCTCGCTCGGTAGGGGCTTCCCGGCCTCGGCCATGTCCTCCCTGCAAACCGCGGCCGCCCGGAGCCGGCCGCTTACCTTCATGCTTGTAGGTCATCTCCTGGCAGCCGGAAAAGTACAGACACACCAGGGCACAGAGACAGAGAAAGAAGGAGAAATACAGCACGAAGAGGATGTACTCCATCGCCGGGCGGGGGGACGGAGCCCGTGCGCGCCCCGCGAGCGCCCCGTGGGCCAGAAGTGGCCTCGCTGGCACCTGCTTGCCGGTCTCGCTCTGGTCCTAGTGGAGAGCGCAGCTTCCCTCCCAGAACGTTCTGTCCTCCAGCACGCCGAGCCCGCTGTGCCCCAGGCTTCCTGCACACCTGCGGGCCTCGGAGCTCCGAGATCGGCTTCTCTGGGCAAGGCTGCCAGCCCGAGGGCAGATCGGAGGCCCGGCTGGCACACTCCTGTCACACAGGATGGCTTCCACACTGGGTTACCCTCCAGGGGATTCCCTCCTGCCGTCAGTGCCCCCGGGCCCTGGTGATCACGAGGCCCCCTGGGAGCGGCACACTAGCAACCGTGACGCGGAGAGAGCTTTCTCCCAGACCAGAGCCAAAAAACAAGGAGGCGCCTCCCGCCTTGTGCGCTTGGGCGATGTGTCTGCCCGTCCCTGGCCACCCGAGGTGCACCCTGGACCAGCGAAGCGCGCGGGCTTCTCGGCAATCTGTCCTTCAACATTTATTTGGTCATTTATACAGACTGATGAAACCATGAGCCACAGGGGAGCCTGCAGGGGCCCAGGCTCGGTTCTCCCGTGCTCGGGGGCCCCCTGGAAGCCCACATTTCTTGGGGAAGCTTCTTTCCGACTCTCCGCAAACCATCAAAGGTGCAAACCCGCATGTTGAAAAAAACGGACAGATAACACCATAAAAAAGTAAAGCCTCTGTACTTTGAAAGATATTCAAGCACTACGAAAAGGCAAAGGACAGCCACAGGAGAAAAATACCGACAGTCAAGTTCATGTGTATATTTCAATTCTAATAATGCTCCATGCTCTGCTCCTCTCAAAGCGTCTGGGATAGGAGGCCTGCAATCACATCACAGTGCCCCCTACGCCTTGTGCTCATATTTGCAAATGGGGTGCCCCCCACGCAGAGCTGCGCCTGGTTCAGGGACAAGCCTGTGACCAAACTGAGCCACAGTTTGGGACTCTTGTTGGAACCATGCAGGAGCGATGCCCTCCTACTAGGGAAAATGCTAGGCAGGTGTTAACCCAACTTAAAGCTGCTCAAGCCAAGCAGGTGGCCACATGGGGACAGCCCAGAGGAGAACGGAGTAGAAAGGTGGAGAGACGGGCTCGGCCATAGTGTGTAAGCATCTGGATCCAGCCATGCCTGAAACTACCACCTCTAGACTTCGCAGGGATAAAATCCCTTGCCCTTTCTTCAGTGACTTTGAGTCTTTGACACTCCCACTGAAGAGAATCTTGGCTCACGGAAGAGAGGGAGATAATCCTAGAGGTCACCTCTCTGCAAACTGTTGGGTTCTGGGGACAAACCTAGAGCCAATGTCTCTCCAGGCTGCTCCGCACCTGGACCCTCAAGAAAAAACAGAGACTGCCTCTGCCTGGCAAATGCATTCCTGGCCCTGCGGAAACCCCGAGACGGGTCCTGTCCTGTGGGCTCTTGGACCCACTAAGACCTTCACCTCTGCGGAAGCTCCTCAGGCGAGGAGACACCCCTCTGCGCCCTGTCACCCTGCCGTGCCCAGGTTGATGGCAAGAGGGGTGGGGGGAGGGGCTGAGCACTGCACTGCCTTGGCCGTCAGCCCTGAGCTCAGCCTGCACATGAGTCACCGCAGGCCCGAGGCCAGTCCCCATGGGACAGGATGCCTCATGAGCACTGCCCCTGCCTCGGACCAGCACCTGAGCGGTGGAGCCAGACTGAGGGGCCCAGGCCTGAGCCCCAGGGCAGCCCTGCTCCCCGGGTTGCCGGACTGACCATGTGGCCCCCGATGCCTGCTGTCCACGGCGCCCTCAACCCCATTCAAGCCCGGCACCCTGAGTCCTCCGAGCCCTGAGCCTCAGAGGAAGATGGGGACACAGTGCAACGTGCTGGGGCAGAAGGAGCAGAGGGCTGAGGAAGCCCAGAAAAAGGGCCTGCCCTGTGACGGTGAAGGCTTGCGGGAGACGGGGACAGGAGCAGGAGGCAGTGAGCGGAGGAGGCGAGGGTGCCGGGCCAAGCTGGGGTCTGTAGGTAAGGCCACATGGCAATAGCAGGTGAGCAGGGCCGGGTCCCAGAGGCCTTGAGGGCCGGCCAAGGAGCCCCAACTTCACGCCTTGGGAAATGGGGATCCAGCGTGGGATTCTTAGGAAGAAAGCGGCAGGACCAGACCTGTGCCTCAACAAGACAGTTCTGGGAGGAGCCTGCTGGAAGCAGAGCGGGGGCAGCCAGGAAAGTGTCGCCGTGACCCCAGGACAAGCAGATAAGGGGCTGAAGACACCGTGGAGCGAAGGGAAAGCAGGGGTCGGGCAGGACGGGTCTGGGATCAGAGAGCCTCTGCCAAGCCCCTCCTCACTGGCTCTGGGGCTGCCTCCGCACACCAGGCGGGGTCTGGGGGTGCAGGCCAGGCCGCAGCCGGCCCTTCTCCGGAGCCCTCACTCCCAGTCTGGGGTTTCCTGTCCCGCTTGCATCTGCTGCCTAGACCCGCCCTGACTCCCTGGCTATTCCAGAGTCTTCAGGTGTGGCCTCGACGTCCCCCGGTCATTGCTCGGCCAGATGACGGGCGCTGGACGGCCCCTCTCCTCCTGCTGCCCAGCCACGTGCAGTGCTGCCCCAGGTCAGGACAAGCGGGCGGTGCGCACGGCCGGGCTGCTCCGCGGGCCACAGGCTCTGTGTCTGCACAATGTCCCCATGCTCTACGCTCAGGACTCAGATCCAGAGTCCTGTACCAAAGAACCCCACAGAGCCAGCAGCGGCACGGCAGCAGTGCCTGGGCTTCTGATGTGAGGCTCAGCGGGGCTGTGGGGGAGGGGACAGGCGGCAGGGTCGCTGCCCAGCCCGAGGGAGCAAGCCCTTGTCCCCTACAGGGAATGACACATGCAGCAAAAGCCTTGAGCTGTGTGCCAGCCAACGGCGGGGAGCCGGACAGGCAAGAGGCCTGAAATGACTAACATTCACTTAGTGCCGGTGACGGAGCCCCTGCGGGGAGGCAGGGCTGTGCCGGGGGCCGCAGGCGCCCCATGAACGAGGCACACGCACTCCAGCCGCCACTCACTCAGAGGCCCGCAGGTGACCGAGCTGCGGGGAAGGACGGCTCAGGAGCAAAGTCGAGTGGAGACAATACAGGGGAAATGAGGTTCCTCTGGGTACTTAGAAACGGAGCGCGCGGCACACGATGACAAATGTCCGGTGCCCCAGCCGCAGAAGGCGGCGCACACCGGCTTCTGTTCAAGGCACCCTGTCCCTCCACCACGAAGCAGCAGGCGTGGCCTTGGGGGCCATGAGGTCAACTTTGGCCAGGCCCCGGGCGTCCCATGAGAACGGATACAGGAGCCACGGACCACAGGTGACTCACTTCTCGGCATCAGCGGCTTCCTGGCAGCAGCAGTCCTAGGGTCCGTACGGGGACCGGGGGACCGTGTACTGACACCTGGGCCATCAGAAGGGCGATTCTTCCCATGATGCTTTGATATTTCTCAGCAAGCCTCCCAGCCTCTTGCAAAGCATGGCTACCGTCTACGGGCTTGGGGGCGGCTGGGCGGCTCAGTCGGTTAAGCCTCTGACTCCTGGTTTCGGCTCAGGTCGTGGTCTCGCAGCCGTGAGATGGAGCTCCGAGTCGGGCTCTGTGCTGAGTGTGGAGCCTGCTTGGGACTCTCTCTCTCTCCCTCCCTCTCTCTCTGCCCCTCCCCCTATATAAATAAATAAACGTTTCAAAAAATAATAAAGGGCATCAAGAGGTCTCCTCGCTGTTACCTGAGATGGTCACTCTCTTGAAAAAAGAGGACACAGATTAGAACCAGGGAAATCCAGGGCAGGACCTGGGAATCTGCATGCAGGAGGCCCCCCCAAAGGAAAGCCACTGATTTGAGGGCAAGGGAGAAGGAGACATCATCATCATAACTTGCGGATCTCTGACGACACGCCAGGCACAGAGCCGGCGCTCGGTAGGATCTGGATGTGATGACCACGGTAAGAACTTGGAAACAGGCTCCCCAAGGTCAGTGCCACAGAGCCAGGAGCTGGACCTGATCTTCGCGCGGCTACAGACTATAGATTTTCAAATTTTTTTTTCCCATTTTTTATTTATTTTTGAGAGGCAGAGAAAGACAGCATGAACAGGGGAGGGTCAGAGAGAGTGGGAGACACAGGATCGGAAGCAGGCTCCAGGCTCTGAGCTGTCAGCACAGAGCCCGACGCGGGGCTTGAACCCACGAACCGTGAGATCACGACCTGAGCCAAAGCCGGATGCTTAACTGACTGAGCCACCGGGCACCCCAGATTTTTTTTAATATTTATTTATTTTTGAGAGAGAGAGAGAGAGCATGAGTAGAGAAGGGACAGAGAGAGAGAGAGAGAAAGAGAGAGAGAGAGAGATGGAGACACAGAATCTAAAGCAGGCTCCAGGCTCTGAGCCAGCCGTCAGCACAGAGCCCGACACAGGGCTCGAACTCACAAACAAGAGAATGGTACAGTATGTCCAGTTCTTCAATCAGGCTGAACGCCTTTAGACCACTGCTGTTTCAACACACCCTGTGGTGAAAACGGCATTCACGCACACGACCGTCCGCCCTGCAAAGTGATGCGTGTCTTCCGTACAGCACGGGGCCGCGTGCTTCCCACCAAAGCCCTTCACACCCATGATCCGTGTCTCAGCTTCTGGGAATCTGTCATGGAACAAGCCAGGCCCTGGACACAGCTTCCTGGACACAAGGAGGCCACGGGGCGGGGGGGGGGGGCATTTGCAGAAGCAGAAAGTCCAGCCACTTAAAGCAACGGTCTACACTCGGGGAATACAACAGAACCAGCCCAGAAAGAGCTGCCTACAGAGCCGCAAACAGACTCCAGGGCAGTATTTAGAGCCGCCAGCAGCTAGAAGCAAACACTCCCGACACAGGACGGTAAACAGATTTATGGCCTACCTCCTCAACGGATTATACAACCATAAGAATTTGTATTTATGACAACAGGGTTATGACACATAAAAATGCTTTATAATAGAACGTTAAGTAAAAAACCAGGGAGCAGAAGTGTATTCTATAGTGACAGTTACATTAATAAGAAAGAAAAAGATGAGGCAGATCACGGGCTGGGGGGAGGGGGAGGGGGAGGGGTTGCATTAAAATGCCAGCCTAGATTGCCTGGGAGGCCCTGTGGGTGACGCTTTGGTTATTTCTTAGGCCGTCTGTGGTGCTGCTATCCTGCTTCCACAGTAAAAGTGAGTGTTTCAAAATAAACAAGTTTATTTTAAAACAAGTGTTTTAAAATAAAAAGTGAGTCTGGGAGGCTCAGTCAGTTGAGTGTCCAACTTCTGCTCAGGTCATGATCTCGCAGATTGTGATTTCAAGCCCCGCGTTGGGCTCTGTGCTGACAGCTCAGAGCCTGGAGCCTGCTTCGGATTCTGTGTCTCTCTCTCTCTGACTCTCCCCTACTCATGCTCTGTTTCTCTCTGTCTCAATAATAAATAAACATAATAAATAAATAAATAATGAATGAATGAACATAAAAAAAATGTTTTAACCAAAAAATAAAAGAAAGAAATACATTGTGCAGAGTGACTTCCCTGAGTTTCTGATGTCAGCAATAGAGACATGTGCCTCACCCAACCTGACTTAATGGTGCAAGCGTGGGCCTTGGAGTTCACACTTGAACTTGAACCTCTCCCTTGTCAGTTCACTTCATCTCTTTGAGTTATTTCTATACCCTATACCTACGTACTTCCCATAACCATCAAATGGAAAACACAACGCCAACCTCACAGGGTCGCGATAAGCATTAAAACACACATTAAAACACATGGTGTACGTGACCACTCAGCCAAGTGTCCAAATCCGGCCCCCAGGTATATTTTATTTGGGCCATCAAGTGTTCTACCAACATTCACGCCAACCTTTAAAATCCTTAGATTTTTTTCAACTTTGTGAAATATTCTTTCACTGTATATGAACAAATGGACACAAAAGACAATGACAAAAGGGTACCAGGGAGAAATTATTCACGGCATATTTAACATGAATAGTCCCGTTGTCGGCAAGGTGGAGAGAAAGAGGTCGCTGCGTTGATGGCAAGTCAGACCAAAATTCAGTAGGAAATTTTTGGACACGTTTGATATGATCTAGCTGAGTTTAAAATACGAACATCACTGGGTTCCTTACCCTTTCTGTATGGGTCTATATTATAGAAAGACTTACATGAAGGATTTATTGAAGACTATCCTTTAGAGTATTTCTTCGTGAGGGTGGATGGCCAAACAGGGATGGCCTGGCGGGATCGGGAAGGATGAAGGGACTCCCTGACTGTCCGAAGGAAAAACACTGCCGCTCTCCTTCCCCCGGGGGGACGACCTTGGCCAGGCCCTTCCCCAACTCTCCACGAGGGAGGGAGAGATGCTGAAAACGGATCGCGTCATTCACTTCTATTGCTGCCATCACACATTACTACGAACTTGACCACCTGAAGCCACAAAATGTATCATCGCAGTCCCGTAGGTCAGCAGCCCTGGCTCCCCATATTGGCTCCGTGTTTCGCCCCCACCCTGATTTACGGCCACAATCAAGCTGTTTGTGGTTGCTTCCAGGGGGGTTCTGGGAAGGGTCTGCTTCCAAGTTCACGCGGATTGTCTGCAAGAACCTAGATCCTCCAAGGACTGTTGCTTCCATTTCCTTTCTTCCCGGGAGCCTGCCCGGCACCCCTGCACCCCGAGTTCTTCCCAGGCTCTGAATCTCTCTGACATCCTCCCCTCTTACTTCCTCCTTCTGCCTTCCTTGTCTGCCTGCCTCCTGCTTGGGAAGGCTCCTGTGACCACACTGAGGCCACATAGATAATCCCTGCCTCAAGGTCACCTGATGAGTAAACTTACATATGCAAAGTCCCCTTTCCACAGTAACTAGATTCAAATCCTTAGGTTTTACATAAAATACGGTGTTTGGGGTGAATTGGGTCTCCCCTCCTCCGCCCAGATATTGAACCTCCAGACTCGGAAACCGCGAGACGAGACATTTCTACTGTTCCAAGCCGCCCGGTTGGGGTGCTCTGTTACGGCCGCCCCAGGAGGCGAATGCACAAGGGCCCCCACTTCCCTCCAACGACTGGAACACTTGGCGCCCCCTGCTGCCGTCCCCAGTCCCCACCCTCCCTGCTGCCACCCTGACCCAAGAGCCACGCACTGTGGCCATTGAGTAGCGTATCGGCCCTGCTGCCTTCTCTAGACTAGAGAATCCTCTACAACCGAATCTCCGTTGAAAGATAAACCAGGAGAAGCATCTAGTTCAATGGACCCACATCTCTGTGGTGGTGAAAAAGCGTTCACGGGTTTCAATGCAAACTCTTTTTTTTTTTTTTACACCTGCCCCAGTTTGCTCTTTTTATTCTAGCGTGATCCCTGGGCATCTGAATCCTCCAGTCCTGTGCCGCCAGGACTCTCTCTTTATAAAATCACATCTTCCAAAAAGGAACACAGTTCTGCGTTATTAAAAAAAAGCCCGAAGCTCCTGATTTTCCAGAACAGGATATAAGATGTTACAAACCAAGCCCGAGCGTCTTTTCAATCCTTCAAAAGGTCTAAGTATTTATGCTTTTAATTTGGGGCAAACAGGGCCTGAGGCCTATAGACAGGATTCATCGGCATGTTTTCCATGAATAAATTACAATAACGGGTCCACGGCCATAACCGATGCTCCGAGAGGCGCAATGACAGCTTTCCCACCACCCAGTGTGCAGACATGCGCGCAGCCCTGCTCTCAGGGCCCCTCGGGGATGCTTGCGGTTCCCCCTCCCCGGGACCCTGCCAGACGGAGCAGGGCGGCCGCGCCCCTCAGACTCACCTTGGGTGGCTTCAGACTTTTCCCGCGATGTCGTTTGGAGCGCAGGAGCCGTTCCCTCTCCTGCAAGGACACACACCAGCTGGCATCATCAGCCAGCCTCCCATGGGACCATCCAACCCCACCGGCTCTCAAGTTGCGTGTACCCGTGGGCACTGGGCGTGGGACTGTCCGAGGTCTGAGCCCCTGCGTGACGGCCGCTTCCTGGAACTCCAGAGCCGCCCCATTTACCCGAGTCCTTGACGGGACGGGGACTGTCTTGAAAAACAAAATACCCAGGCTTGCCAGTCCTGGAAGCCCCAGCCTGTCTGCAATGGGGCTGGACGCTGTAAAGCACGAGGCAGTGCCCGCCGGTGGCCTCGCTCTGTCAGCGACCGCAGCCCAGGACGAAGCAGCTTGCGGCTCTGAGCGCAGACAGAGCTGGGCCCAAACCCGCACGGGCCTCCTCCGAAGCAGGTGATGCATTTTCTCTCTCTGACTCTCAGGTGTTTCCTTTGCCATATGGGGCTAGAAGTCACCACGCGGCGAGGCCCTAAGAAAGGAGTAAGAGCCTGGGGCCGCCTGGGGCCGCCGTCATAGAGACGGCATCTGCAGAGCAGCGGAAGGAGTGGCGGCTTCCACCCCGGCAACACCAGCAGGTCTCTCCTTCCTAACGGGGCCCTGCTTTTCCCCTCGGCTGCCAGGAACCCCAGAGACAAACCCGGTGTTCGGTTAGAGCCCTGATGGTCCACCCATCGGTCCCTCCTTGTCTCGATGGATGGAGCTGGCTTTATTTTTTTCGTTAGGCTTATTGGTTTATTATTTCCCTTTCAACGTTATCATCATTTTATTGAAGGTTTATTTTCTTCTAATGTTGTACCAAGTTTTTGTGTCATGAAGAAAGATGAGAAGGTGGATGGATGGATGGATGGATGGAAGGAAGAAGGTATGGAAGAACAGGGATGGATGGATGGATGGATGGGAGGGAGGAAGGAAGGAAGGAGAGGACGGATGGACAGACGGACAGACAGAAGGAAGGATGGATGCATGGACAGACAGATGGAAGGAAGAAGGTATGGGAGAACGGAGAGGATGGATGGATGGACGGATGGATGGACAGATGGAAGAGGGATGGAAGGAGGCAGGGAGGATGGGAGTGGGTAGAAGGAAGGAGGGAAGGACTTAAAGAGAAAGGAAGGGAGGCCACAAAGTGAGCTTGACAGTTACGGTGGAAGCCGTTTCTAGAATTTTGATCACTGCCTCTTGGACTCTGAAGGCCCGTGAACGGAGCCATCGCACTCCCTGCTGGGCGTTGAGGACACACGCTGCCTCCAAGGTCCGACTGACACTGACGGCGATGCCCTCGTCCTGGTGCCTCCGCTTTCACAGACAGAAAGAGGATTCTCTGGACAGAACACTCCGCCTACTAGGACAAACCCATCTCCCCTTAACCTTGCGCACGCACAGAGTCTCAGCGAGCCCTTCAAATTCTAGCCTGATTACAAGGTGCAGGTGTTCAAGTTCACGGTCTGCAATAACTAAGCTAAAACAAAACAAAACAAATAGACTTCTCAGGGACAAATCGTGCGCATGGGGTCGAGGCCAGAAGAAGGCTCCTTCTTAAAACGGAGGCTGCTTCATAGCAGGGGAGGTTTGCTGAGAAAACGAGTAGGCGTGGAAACCGCGGCCAGGCCCCCGCGGTGTCTGGACACGAGGCCGAGGCTGCTTTCTGGATGAATGGAAGCGCTCGGCGCCCATGCGGGGCCCCGTGCGACCCCACCGGGTTCCCCGGGCCTGGAGCCTCCGGGACACTCCCGACCCGCGTCGCCGGGCGCCCGCCCAGCGAGGTCACCACGCGAGAACGCACCAGGGAGAGGTCGTCGATGACGTGCTGCTGCTCCAGGACCTGCAGCCGCAGGAACTCGATCTCCTGCTCGTCCCGCGTCAGGCTGAGGTCGTTCAGGGACGTGTGCCGCTTCAGGGACGCCTGCGCCGACAGCTTCTCCTTCTGCAGCCGGAGGGAAACACGGGGCGCTCAGCCAGCGGGCGGGTCTCAGCGGGGCGCTGGCGACCCGGGACGCACGGAGGGATGCCGGCCACGCGGTCCCCAAGCGGGAGGAGGGGACGGAGGCAGGCCAGAGGCAAGCCCGAGGCTGGGAGAACGGGCTGGGCGCGCGTGGGGGTGGGAGGTGGTCGGCGGATCCGGGCCCTGGAAGCCGGACGAGGAAGGGGGGGCGGGGAAGGACCCGGCTGGCGGTCACGCCCCCTCACACCTGGGCCTGCTGGGGCGTGGGGAGAAGCCTCAGCCTTCTTGCTGGAAATGGGGTGACTGGCGGTGCTTTGGACAGTGAACCTCAGACCTCCTCCGAGAACCGTGCAAGACACCGCCCTGACCGCCAAGACCAAGTGCTCTTTGTAGGAGCAAACGCAAAAATCCCTTATGCAAAGCACCTGGGGCGAAAGTCGCCTTCGCTTCCCCATCCACGCAGTCTGCAAAGAGCTAAGTATTCTGCAGGGACTTTCGGTGCCGCCTCTCCATCCTCCGGGCGCCCCGCAATGCTGATATCTGCAGCCCCATTTTACGGATGAAGATAGCTGAGGCCACAGGTGCAGCAGGGGACAGGACTGAGACGCAGACCCTCTCCAAACACTGCCTGCCCTTCTCCCTCGGGTACAGAGCCCTCGGCACCCGGACCCTGGAGACGCAGGACCAGGAGGGAGGGGCGCGGGCTGGGACCCCTCACGAGCTTCCTGGGGGAGGCAGGGGTGAACAGAGAATGCGGGCTGCGAGGGTCAGGGACTGGGAAATCCCAGCCGGAGACGCGAACCCGGAGCCGGTGGCCGGCGGCCGGTGACTCACCATCTCCACATTTTCCCTCGTGAGATTCTTGATTTTCTCCTCCATCCTCTGGATGCTCTGCAGCAGATCCTCATTCTTCTTGTTCATCCGCTTGTTCTTCTCCACAAGGGGCTTCAGCTGGACCTCGGTCTCTCGGGAGCGTTTCAGCTGCGATCAGAAAGACACACAAGGCCGCTGCCTTTAAGGCCCAGTGGAGGCCAGCAGGGTCCAGCCCGGGGCCTGGGGCTGCCTCGCTGAGGCCACACTTCCTGGACGGGACAAACCCCAGGAAGATCACACACCCGCACCTGGAACCCAAACACGGCATCCCACTGAGGCGCAGGGGGCCTTGGGTAAGGCGACAGGGTTAGGGCCCACAGATCTGCCCCCCTGCACCCTGCTGGCCCCGACCTGTGTCTGCATGTCCTTCACCTCTGGGCATAACCCCCAGGGGTCATGGGTCACACACATGAAGGCCAAGCCAACGACCACGCTGCTCTTGGCCCCCACTCCTCCCCAAGTCCTGACCTCGAAGAGAGCTCCGCCTCCCTGAGACAAAAGCCTGGGCCCCACTCTGTGCCGGACCCCGTGGAAGGACATCAAGCCGGTGTCCTTCCAGTCTCTCCCGTGTGACCGGCATTGGGGGAGCCCCTCTTGTACCTGGGGCCCTGTGCTGGGGGCGGAACCAAAGGGATGGCACACAAGGGTGCCTGTCCAGTGGATGGAGGAAGAGGGCAACGATAGTAAAGGAGGTGAGAATACAGTGAGTCAAGTGCGGGCAGACATTCCTAGTGGGCAAACGCGCCCCGAGGTTCAGAGCGGGCAAGGACAGATGGTTCAGTGCAGCGGGAACCCAGGGCATGGGGTGCTGGGCGTAAAGGGGTGGGCACGGTGAGGCGAGGTTTAGGGGGCTGGAGGGCTCTATCATTCGGTTTCTGCCCGGCCCTTGAGGGCTTCGAAGCAGGAGCTCAGGTCTGCCTTCTCGAATGCACCGTGGTAAGTCCTGCCAGGCTTATCCAACCCTCCCCACAACCCGAGGAGGGGCCCCGTGCCCACCTCACAGACAGAAACCAACGGCAAAGAAGTGGGACCCATCGCTCGTGGCCACTCGGAAAGTGCTAGAGCTGAGAACCGAGCACAGGGACTGACTGCAGATCCCTGACTTGGGTCACCCCGTTGTAAAGTGAAGATCAAACAGTCTGGTGGCACCCACTCAAACATAAAATGGAGCTCTGAGGGGCGCCTGGAGGGCCAGGCGATGAAGCGCCCAGCTCTCGGATTAGGCTCAGATCATAACCTCACGGTTTCGTGGGTTCAGGCCCCGTGTCGGGTTCTGTGCTGACAGCTCGGAGCCCGGAGCCTGCTTGGGATTCGTCTCACTCTCTGCCCCTACCCTGCTCAAGCTCTGTCTCTCTCTGCCTCTCAAATATAATAAAATAAGCTTTAAAAATTAAAAAAAAAAATAGGTGAGCTTTTACACAAGAGAAAGTAAAATAAAAGTGATCATCACCACACCCCCTAAAACAACTTCCAGTTTCCGCCCGGAGGACAAAGCATGTTTGTTTTGCAAACCGCTTGTCACTTAATTTACTGTGAGCAAACAAACGTGCTGTCTGCCATGGCTCCTAACGACTGTACGTAATTCACTGCGTAAATGCTCGGTAATTACTCTGCCCAACACTTGAGTGTCGCACAACCGGGATTTTGTTTCGTTTCGGGTCGGCGTGGGTCGCCAGCGTGAACGGCACTCAGTGAACATCCTCTCCACACCCCTCTGTTTGCTCCGACGCTGCCCGGGAAAACCCCTGCAGCAGGAACAGGTGCCTTCACCGAGCGTGTGTTAGGATCTCTACCAGAAACTAACGGGAAAGAAAGGAAAGGCGTCCGGAAGGGCTCTGCACTAACTACGCGTTCAGGTGGGGTGTCGGGCCCAGGGGGGCTTGCTGGCGCCCCTCAAGGCACCGTCTGCCCCTCGGGGGCGGATTACCAGCTCATTCCTCTCGTCCGCCAAGAGGGTGTTCCTGTCCTCCAGCTTCCGTATCACCGAGTTCAGTTCGGCAATTTTTAGCTGGAACCGCCGCACGTCCCGCTCCTCCATGTGCTGGTCCTGAAAGAAAGTCAAGATACGGACGCACCTTGAAGATGCCTGAGTGACTCCGGGCACCGCCAGGGACCTCATGGGCCGTGACAGCGAGCTCCTCCTCCCGAGGCCCCACGCCACACTGGGCGTCCCTGCGGGCCACGCAGATGACACCCCACGCCCTGCGTGCCACCTGCAAGAAGACTTGGTCTCAAAGTGACACGAGGTCACCCCGCCAGGGGCTCCGAAACTGCTGCACATGGTTCTGAGGACCTTCACGCTCCAGCCCTGCCCCCTGGGCCTCTCTCCCAAAGGCCCTGTCACAGATGTGAGAGGACATTCCTCAAGACACTCTGGGCCGATCGCGCTGTGACCGCTGAAATGCCAGCACCTGGTAGGCGGTCTGCCCAGAGCACACATGACAGACACCCCAACACCTGGTGACTGCGTGCATGAGTGGATGAAGGCACCCTGCTTTCACTCTCCTCCGTGCACGTCATGTACCAAGCTGTTGCCCCCAAGCCCTCTCCTGGCTGAGCTCCTGCTCATGGGGCAGGACTCGGACTTCAAGACGGGCCCGTCCATGTGCCCTTACGGCACACCCTTCCTGTCTCTCTGTCCCACTGGGCTCCAGACCGCTCGAGGTCAGCGACGAGGCCCCGGGGCTTGAGCGGGCGCCGGTCCCCATACCTGGCTGCCCATGAGCTCTGCCATGTCCCCGATACCAGGCGGGAGCTCCCTCTTTGGACTGCTGTGGTACCGCTCGGCCTCTTTGACCTGGACCAGCTGCTCATCCAACGCCTCCTTCTGAAGAAGTAGTTTCTGGGTCTGACCAGTCTGCACGCCGAGTTCCTTCTCCAAGGCCAGAATCACGCGGTCTTTCCCTCGGATCTCGTCCATCTGCCAAAGAAGAAGGAGGAGCAATCAGCCTAGGGGCTTGTGACTATAGAAATTTCTCCCTTGCTGGCCTGAGGCCCAGAGGGAAAGGCTAAGGAGGACCACGGACCTAGGTCATCTGGACTCTGAAAACTCAGGACACAGAGAGGCCGCTGTCCACAGCCCGGGTCCTGCTCCCCTGAGCACACAGGAGCAGAGAAGTTAGGAGTTCGATGACCTACATGACCAGCCAGACACTTCCTGCTGAAGTAGACCTATGCCCATTTCTCTCTCACGTGAATGAAATAAAATAAAATCCTGACCTCCAGGCACGTCCAGCCACCTCAGGCCCCACAGCTCAGCTTCCGCACAGAGTTGGTGGGTCCTCTCTCCCACTCACCCCCCAGGCCTCTCCTGTCTGATCACAGCCCCCACCCCTCCACCAAAACAGCTCTCACTAAGGTCTTCAATGCTCCCCTGGCCCCCAGACCCACAGGACAACTTCCTGTCCTCCATCCTCACCAACATGTGACCCGGCCACCCACTCCCTGTTCCAGGACACTCTCCCAGCCCTCCCGTTTTCTGCCATGACTTCCCGGTTCTTATCTTTACAGACTCACCTTGCTCTGGCCACCATGGAAGTCTGGACTTCCCAAGGCTTGACCCTCTTCCTTTCCCCAGGCAGCCACGTCCTCACCCATGACATGAACCCCCCCATACGCAGGGGACACCCCAATGTATCCCCCAGGCCCTGACTTCTCTCAGAGCCTCAGAATCATAGAACCAACTGATTATTTGACATCTCTGTCGGGGTCTCTAAAGGACCTCAGCCTCTCCACCTGCGAACCTCAGAGGAAGCCCCGGCCCCGTCTTGTCCAGCATTCCCTACAGGGAACCAAGCAGAAAGCAGCTTACAGAGAAAAGAGAGCTTTGGCCCCGGGCCATACCCTTCACCTGATGCCAGACACAGAGCCAACAGCTGGGAAACCGCCCCAGTGAGGGTGCGGTACTGGGGCGGCCCTCTGTCAGCCCGAGTCCTTCCCAGAACCTGAGAACGGGAGGTCATTTGGAAATAGCGTTGCTGAAGATATAGTTAGTTAGGAGGAGACCACACTGGAGTAGGGTGACCGCGTCCTGAGAGGAGAAGAGGCGCACAGGTGCGCAGAGAGGAGGCTGGGTGGAGATGGAGACAGACTGGAGTGATGGACCCCGAAGTCGGGGGACATCACAGACCACCTGCAGCCACCCGCAGCTGGAAGAAACAAGGAGGGCTCCTTTCCAGCACCTTCGGAGAGCACAGCCCTGTGACACCTTGATCTCAGATTTCCTGCCTCTGAAACTATAAGCCAAGAAAGCTCTGTTGCTTCGGCGACCCAGCGTGTGGGCCTTCATTTCAGCAGCCCTGGGAGACGGAGACAGGCTTTAAAAAGGAAAACTTCCCAAGCACTAGGAGAGAGTGTCACGGCCACTCCAGGAGTCCCGGAAGTTAGGAGAGGCTGGAAGGAGTCTCCCCTGGAGCCTCCGGAGGGCACAGCCCTACGGGCACCCTGATTCCTGAGTCTTGGCCTCTGGACTGTGCGAATATACCTTTCTGCTGTCTTAAGCCACTGAGTCTGTGGCCATTTGTTAAGAAAGCCACAGGAAACAGAGACACTCAGAGTGAGACATTAAAGCTGACTTGTGATCTGCACCTCTTACTTGTGAATCTTGCACCTCAAATCCAGACACAGACCGTCACGGCGGAGAATAGTGGTTAGGAGCCCGCTCTGGCGGCAGACGAAAGCTAATTCAAATGCCGTCCCCCACACCGTGTGACTCCTGACCCAGGTGCAGCCTCCGTAAAGTGGGGACACGGAGACCTTTTAGAACCTCCCCTGTCCAGTTGTGAAGAGTTGGCGCAGAGCCTGGCATATTGTTGGCTCCCCCATTAAGCCATGTTAGCTCCTGGTGAACTTATTGAAACAGCAGACCATTAAAAACTGATAAAACGGAATTGAGTTTATAGAAGGGGGAAATGGTGCACTCAAAGTACTGGGAGGTGTCCAAGCAAAGTCCTACGGTTACGAAAAACTCTTTGGGCCACTCTTCTTTTAGAGCAAAAAGTGTTCTCCCTCACTCCACATCCCCAGCCCCACAGGACAAATCTCCTGGGACTCCAGCTGGGGACCCGCCTGCCTGGCACAGGTCCCCCGAAGCCGCTGCAGAACGTGCCCACTGCGCCCCCTGGTGGCGATCCACCAGCAGCTCCCCGCCACTCCCCAATCCCGGGGAGGAGCACCTCCTGGCTGTGGGGAAGAAACATGGTTGCCGCTGCCACTGCCAGTCCGGAAGCAGTAAGTATGTGAAAGGAGTTCATTAATTTAAATCACGCACGTGCTTTCATTAATTCAACAAATACTGAGCCGAGCGCCATCAGTGGGTCCTAGGAAACCTCTGTGAACAAAACAGGCTAGAGTCCCCGCCCTCAAAGCTCCCATGCTAGAGGGGGAGTTAGTCCGTAAACATAATAAACAAGTCAACACTACAGTAGCCGAGACAGTGCTTCACGCGCGCAGGAAAAAATAAAGCGTGGGAATCAGCAGCACCAGTGGGGGACGTGGTGCAAGTTGACAGGTAGTGTCTCATCCGCATCCGGGCCACACACTTCTTGCTTTGCACTGGAGCCCAGAAATGGAGCCCCGCCCCCGCTCCCACATGCATTGCACTAGCTCCGCCCACACAAAGCAGCAGCACTGCAAGCAAGGCACCTCCAGAATCCAGAATTCTGCACCTTAGGAAAGTGCCAACCCCACACGTACTCCTGTAAATGAGCAGAGGGCTTACGCCCGTCACCGTGGGAAAGGTTCCTAGAAAACCGTTTCCACTAGCAGAGATGACATCCAGGAACGAATGGACAAGGCAGAACATATTCTGGGATCTGCCAGGTTGTTGTGTTTCCCAGCCAGAGTCCTGAGGTCCCCCAGTGAGGGAGACTTGCCAAGTTCACACAGATAAAGGCAAGCCCTCCATTCATTGGCTTTATGCCTGCCTCCCAGACTGAGCCCTCAGCAAGCCTGTCCCCTTCCCCCAGGACGCCAACAAAGCCACGAATCTCTGACATTGAGGTTCCCCACCCGCATCACCTGAGTGTGCAGACATTCCCTCCCCCAGCTCCCGGTCTCAGCATACGGCATAGGAGAGGGGCGGGGCTGAAGTCATTCCAGTTCCCAGGGCAGCCCCTGATTGGCTCTCTCCAGCCACATGCCCTGCCCCCTCACAGTCATTGGCTCAGGGATGGATACGTGACCCAATCAGAGCCAATAGCCTGGAGACAGCATAGCTAGGAACCTCCTGTTCCTCCTTAGGAGCTAAAAAGGAGACGTGATTTCTCTGAGCTGTGCGTGTGAGGACAGGGGTCCCGCACAGCAGTGGCATCTCACCAGCACAGTGTGAGACCCCACAGGCTGAGAATGACACAGGATGAGGCAGGGCAGAGCCCGAGAGACCTGGATCCTGTGGGGCCCGAGCGCCCCGGAGCTGGGCCTGAAGTTCCTCCTACTACTTCAGTTACATGTGCTGACAAATTAAGATTCAAGCTGGTTTGAGGTGGAATTTCTGTCACCTGTAACCAAGAGACCCTGACACAGAGTCAGGCAAAGCACACAGGCGGGGGGTGGCTGGTTCTTCCTTCTTCCGTGCCAGTGAGAGCTCGGTGCCACATCTGTACTTAGGAGGCACGCTCTGTCGTCAGAGGACCCTCACAGGAGACAGCACTGGCCCCGCTTAGTCGTCAGGTGAGGCCCGGAGAGATGCATGTGCCCGAGCGCTGCTTGGCAGCAGAACCACGATGCCAGCTCGGGTCGGCCTCTGCAAAGCCCTCGCTATCCCACGTGCCCCCACGGGCGCAGAACCCAACCACTTCTCGTCCCAGCGAGAACCTTCATGCCCAGCAACGTGCGAGTAACTGTGAGCTCCGCTTCGCCCCAAAGTCTGGGGCACAAAGAATGAAGCGGGGACTGTACCCCAACACCCGATCTCCATCTCTGCCTGGGTACCCATAGTCAGGGACGAGCCTGAGTATCCTCAGCTCTCCTGTCTACCCTAACAGCCAGAATGGGATCTTATTTGGAAACGAGGTCTCTGCAGATGTGATTACAGTGTAAGTTAAGATGAGGTCACACCAGATTGGGGGGGGGCCTGGATCCACTACAGGCATCCTTGCAAGAAGAGAACCAGACACAGACACACAGGGAGGACAGGCCATGTGGCAGCAGAGCCTGGAATGGTGGGGCCACAGGCTGAGGGACACCAACGATTCCTGGCCACCACCAGAAGCTAGACGGGGCAAGAAAGGTTTCTTCCCTGCAAGCTGTGGGGGGAGCGTGGTCCCGCTGACCCCTAGATCTCAGACTTCCAGCCTCCAAAACTGTCAGAGAATAAATATATTCCCTTTGGGAGTCACTGAGTTTGCAGGGACTTGTTAAGGCAGCCCTGGAAATTAATTGAGTACCAGACAGGGATTTATTAAACTGTGGTGCACTTGGTAAAGGGACTACATTTCCCAGTCCCCCCTGCAGCTAGGTGACTACATTTCCCAGTCCCCCTTGGAGCTAGGTGACTACATTTCCCAGTCCCCCCTGCAGCTAGATGCGGCTGCATGGGTAAGTGCTGGCCAAAGCAGTGGACGTGGAAGTATATGGAACTTCCAAAAAGAAAAGTGTTCTTCAGTAAAGACCATGCCCTTCTTCATCCGTCCTCCTACTGCCAACCTGGGATGAAGATGTGATGGCTGGCACTCAACAGGGATAAAGGCCCATGAGGACTGGAACAACACCCCAAAGTCCATTCTGAGGAGACAGCTGGGAGGTACCCATGTCCCTCACTGCTCTGTGGAGCCCTGTGACAGCCCCTTTCTGGACTTCGTACCTGAGAGAGACAGGGACAGAGCATGAGCAGGGGAGGGTCAGAGAGAGAGGGAGACACAGAATCAGAAGCAGGCTCCAGGCTCTGAGCTGTCAGCACAGAGCCCGATGCAGGACTTGAACCCATGAACCGCGAGATCATGACCTGAGCCGAAGTCGGACACTTAACCCACTGAGCCCCCCGGGCGCCCCTCTGCTTTGTTTTTCTTAAGACGCATGTTAAACAGGTAAGCGGCGTCCACAGACCTGCCTGCATGTCCAGTCCAATCCAGCCGACCAAGAAAGGAAGGGCAGGCCACCTTCCGAACACAGCCTTGCCTGAGGAGGGGCATTTTTCTAACTGGGAGGTGCCGGGAGGGTGGGAGGTAACAGGAGAAATGGACCCTTGTTCTCTTCCCTCGATTCTCCAAGTGGGGCCTTTGCGAGAAAACCGCACGCACGCCGAGAACACCTGAACTCAGGATATCCCTCCTTGGTGCCAAAACGAGGACAGACCCCGAGTCCTTTGGGACATTTAAATGACACTCAAGCAGTCCCTTGTGCAGAGCTTTGTTCCTTCCCCATTTTATCGACTTCAGATGTAAATTTCTCCTGCCAGAGAGGGACACAGTTTATGGGGCTCTTGTGACAGGAAGGGTCAGACGCCGCCGGATGCTGTCACTCACTGTCTGTCACAACCCCAGCACAGGGAGGGAGGCAGTTATGCCCATTGTGCAGATGAGGCCCCACAGGCCCAGAGGTGGGCAGCAGCCTCTCTGGGATCGCCCGGTAGGCGAGACTGGATTTGCACTCGGAGCAGACTTTCCCCCAAGGCCTCCGGTCCCCTGATGTGGTAACGCCTCTCCCGCAAAGAGGAAAAAGAGGGGCTCGGATGCCTCAGCTAGTGCTGGAACTCAGGTAAATGAACACCCCACGCCTCCCTGCTGCTGAAGAGCAGCGCATTACGTGAACACCACGTTTTGGGGTGCTGGGTAGTTCAGTCGGTTAAGGGTCCAACTTCAGCTCAGGTCATGATCTCGCGGTTTGTGGGTTCAAGACCCGCGTCCAGCTCTGCGCTGACAGCTCAGAGCCTGGAGCCTGCTTCAGATTCTGTGCCTCCTTCTCTCTCTGCCCCTCCCTGATCTCTCTCTCTCTCTCCTTTCTCAAAAATAAACATTAAAAAAAATTTTAGTATACCACATTTTATCCATTCCTCAACTGATGGACATGTGGGTTGCCTCCACGTTTTTACTACTATGAACAGTGCTGTGGTGACCTTGTGTGAATCTTATATAAACGTGTTTTCATCTTGCGCATTCCGCTGAGGGTGGAGGTGCTGGGGGGGGGCAGGCAAACTGATGCTTAAGAAACTGCCGAATTATTTTCCAGGGTGGTCCCGGCGTGTTACAGTCCCGCCGGCAGCATCCGAGAGCTCCCGCTGCTCTCCGTGCTCCCTAGTGTTTGTTCTTCTGTCTTGTATTTATTTTCTGATGTTTATTTTTTGAGAGAGAGAGAGACAGAGTACAAGTGGGGGGAGGGGCAGAGAGAGGGAGACACAGAATCTGAAACAGCTCCAGGCTCTGAGCTGTCAGCATGGAGCCCAATGCGGGGCTCGAACCCATAAACCATAAGCTAATGACCTGAGTCGAAGTTGGATGCTTAACCAACTGAGCCACCCAGGTGCCCCTCTGGTTTTTTTTAAATTGTACCCATTCTAGTGGGTGTATCTAGTTATGATTTTAATTTGTGTTTCCCTGATGATCAGTGAGGTCGGACACCTTTTCAGATGTTTATCTGTGATTTACGTGTATTTTCCCTTTTTGAAGTACGCTTTCAAACCTTTGCCTCATTTAACTATTGTTCTTCTTGCTTCGTGGTTGTTTCTATAATCTGAATAAAAGCTGTTTATGATACACGTATTGAGATAATCTTCTCTCGATCTGTTCTGTGACTTGTCTTTGATGGGTGCCTTTGGATGAACAAGATTTAATTCTTCTCTGAATAGCGCATTTATATGAATAGTGTATCTGCGTCTTCTCTGAGAAATACTAACCTATCCCAGGACCGTGAAGATCTCACTCTGTGTTACCCTCACCATGTCACTGGCTTACTTTCGAACACCCAGGCCTCGGGTCCACCTTGAATTAATCTTTACGGATGAACGAGTGGCACCAGGCAAGGGTCATTGTTCTTATTTTACAAATGTCCAAATACCTCGATGCTGTTTCTTGGAAGACCATCCCTTCCTTCCTGGACTATATGACGTGACCTGTTTCCTAAACCAGGTCGGCCTGGGGACTCTCCTGTCCCAGTGATTTATCCACGTACCTCTCCGCTGGTCTTAACGGTAAGCCTTGTTACCTGGTGGTGTGAGGTTTCCTGAGCTTTTTTCTGTCTTCAAAATTGTGACTCCAGGTCCTTTAAATTTTTATATCAAATTTAGAATCCACTTCCCAATGTCTACCAAAAAAAATATCTGCTTGGGTTGTGATAGGGATTGTCCTGAATCTATAGATTGATTATGGAAGAACTAATATTGGTACCGTGAACTTGGCCTCTCCCTACATTTTGTTTCGTCTCCTTTATTTTTCCTCAGCGGTGTTTTGAAACTTTCAGTGTGTTGAAGCTTACACAACTTTCTTCAGACTCTATTCTTAGGTCTTAGGACTCTGTTATAAATGGTCTTTTGTAAAGTTCCACCTTCCCACTACTCATTGCTAATACATAGAAACACAGTTTATTCTTGCCTATTTACTTTCGATTTAGAGGCTTTGATAAACTCACTAAAACGATTAGTTTCTAATAGTCTGTTGGATTTTCCACATCACAATCACAGCATCTACAAATACTGGCGAATTCCCCGTTTTCCCCCAGTCTTTAAACCTTTTCTTTTTATTGTCTTCCAGATTTGA
This sequence comes from Mungos mungo, assembly GCA_004023785.1. Classification (NCBI taxonomy): domain Eukaryota; kingdom Metazoa; phylum Chordata; class Mammalia; order Carnivora; family Herpestidae; genus Mungos; species Mungos mungo. The sequence goes on along the minus strand of PISW01007238.1, from coordinate 8,883 downwards.
GGTCCTCGCCAGCGCAATGTGGAACAGAAGTGGTGAGAGCGGATATCTTGTTCTGTCCTTGAATTCAGTGGGAAATGTTCAATGTTTTATCACTGTATACATTGTTAGTAGATTTTTTCATAGAACCCTTTACCAGATTTGGAAAATCCTATTCTATTCCTAGTTTGCTGAGAGTTTATACTGTGAAATATAAAAGTATGAAAGCATATGGGGCGCCTGGGTGGCTCAGTCAGTTAAGCATCCAACTTCAGCTCCGGTCATGATCTCACGGTTCATGGGTTCGAGCCCTGAGTCAGGCTCTCTGCTGACCGCTCGGAGCCTAGAGCTGCTTCAGATGCTGTGTCTCCCTCTCTGTCTCTCTGCCCCTCCCTGCCTATTCTCTCTCTCTCTCCCTCTCTCTCTCTCTCAAAAATAAACATTAAAAATGTCTAAATATATGAAAGTATAAAAGCATAAAAGAATTAAATGCTTTTACCGTATCTGTTAAGATGATCACATGGGCTTTTTTCTCCTTTATTCTATTACTAGCTGAATTGTATTCACTGATTTTTTTAATATTAAACCAGTCTTTGTATTCCTAGAATAAACCCAACTTGATCATAATTTATTAGCCCTTATGTATTATTGCCAGATTTTATTTGTTAATGTTTTGTTTAGTACTCTTGTGTCTATGTTTATAAAAGGTTAAAGTTTTTCTTCTTTTGTATGTCATTGGTTTTGGGGTCAGTTATGCTGGCTTCATAAAATGAATTAAAATATGTTCCATCTTCTCTTTCTGACAGAGTCGGTGTGTAATTAGCTTATTTCTTCATTAAATGCTTAAAGAATTTACCTGTGAGGCCTCTGGGCTTGGGCTTTTCATTGAGGCAAAACTATTAATTACAGATTTAATTTCTTTAACAACTATAGGACTACTTACATCTTCTATTTCTTATAGTGTCAGTTTGGTTAGGTTGCACTTGTTCGAGGAATCTGCCCATTTCATCCAGATTTCTAGTTCACTGGCACGTGCTGTTCAGAAAGTATGCATACCGTCTCTTTAACTTCTGTAGGGGCTGTGGTAGTGCCCCTTTTACATTCTGTACCCTGGGGACTTCTCTCTCTGTCCCTTCATCGTATTCCTCAGGGCTTATCAGTTTGCCTACTTTAATGAACTTTTGATGTGTTGATTTTCAATTTACTTCAGTGATTCCTGCTCTTTAAGCCCCTCAATTCTGCTTTCTCAGAGATTAGTTTGCTGTTCTTTTTCTTCGTTCTCAAGATGGAAGCTTAGATGTTTGATTTTCAGCATTTCTTCCTTTTTGTCTAACACCTGTTTTACTTGGGGCGCCTGGGTGGCTCAGTCGGTTAAGCCCCTGACTTCGGCTCAGGTCAGATCTCACGTTTGTGGGTTCAAGCCCCGCGTCGGGCTCTGTGCTGACAGCTAGCTCAGAGCCTGGAGCCTGCTTCGGTTCTGTGTCTCCTTCTCTCTGCCCCTCCCTCTCTCATGCTCTGTCTCTCTCTGTATCAAAAATAAGTAAAACATTAAAAAAAAAATTTTTAAATAAATAAAACCTGTTTTACTTGAAGGAACACAGGTTTTGAAAGAAAGCATGTAGGTGTGGGTCCCCTGGAAGAGAACAGTGGCACACCTGCTGGAATCCTGTGTTCTGCCAGGGCACCTCCAGCTGGTTAGCTGTATACGGCTTAAATCCTGCGCGTCTTTGCTCATCTACTGTCTACATGTTCTGTCATTTGCTGAGACAGTCTTATTCTCCAACTACAACTGTGGATTTGCTCCTCCTTTTAGTTTTGGTGCTTTTCTTTTGCACGTTTGGAAGCTTTATTAAGTGCTATTACAAATGGACCCCTTTATTATTAAGGAGCATCTCTGGGGCACGTGGGGGCTCGACTGGTTAAGCCTCTGACTCTTGGTTTCGGCTCAGGTCATGATCTCGGTTTCATGAGCTCGATTCCCAGGATGGGCCTTGCACTGGCAGCACGGAGCCTGCTTCGGATTCTCTCTCTCCCGCTCTCTCTGCCCCTCTCCCACCCACTTTGTCTCTGTCTCTCTCGAAATAAATACACTTGAAAAGAATTTTTTTTAATTGAAAAAAAGGCATCCCCTACTTCTCGCCTTAAGGTCTTCAACATGAACACAGACCAGCTTTCTGGTGGTTAGTGCTTGGGCATCGCGTCTATTTCCATCCTTACAACTTTCAGCCTAACTGGGGCCTCCTAATCAAGACGTGCCTCTTGTAAATATCACTGTGGTTCCTGCTGTCGACTCGGCCCGAGCAGCTTAGCGTGCTTGGCTTTTCCGCCGCCCGCAGCACACAGGTTCAGAGTCCGACATTCATCCTGAGGGGCTGACTGGTGGTGTTCCTGCGCAGCCCCTCCTCCGTCTGGCAAGCTTTGTGTCCTAAGTATAACACGGCTCTGGGGGCTTCCACCCCGACTCGCTGGCCTCCCGCATCCCCCCAGAACTCAGTGAGTACTTTGGGGTACAAACCGGCCCTGTGTGTGGGCTCCTTGGTTTCCCATATTTCATGCGATCATGAGAGATGGCAGAAAGCCCGGCTCACCTGTCTCAGCCCTGGCGGAGTCCCTTTGCTGGAAGGAAGCCCCCTCCCCAGCCTGCTTCCGGGATGCACAAACGTCCCACAGGGGAGAAACTGTCGGCTGTAAACTGTTGGCTTTTCTGGGCTGGGCTGTCTTTCCTCTGAAATTTTAGCTCCTCTAGACCTCAGACCTTGCATAGCCCTCCAGCCTATAAAAATAGGGGCGCCTGGGTGGCTCAGTCGGGTTTCAGCTCAGGTGGTGATCTCACAGTTTCGTGACTTCAAGCCCCACATCCGGCGCTGCCCTGACAGCACGGAGCCTGCCTGGGATGCCCTCTCTTCTTCTCTCTCTGCCCCTCCCCCACTCGCACCAGATCTGTCTCTCTCAAAATAAATAAACTTAAAAATAAATAAACAATTAATCCAAAGAATAAGATTATTTGCAATTTGCGGCTTTCCCCAGTTGTTGTGACAGAAGGGCTGGCCTGTCCCCACGTCCCACATCTCACCTGGAGGATAAGCGTGCTCCAGTTTAGGAATTAAATGAATAAATAAATACCCAGCGCTCTGGTAAGCTTCCACGGTCGTTTTTCTACGACAACGCTGCCCCTTCCCTATGAACCCCCTTTTACAGAAACTTGCGCTTCTAGGCTGTTCCATGAAGGTCCAAGGATCTGACACGTAGCGAGCAGAGTTCTAACTGCCCAGAGCCTCTTTACCACCACGAGGAAGGCAGGGGCGTTGCTAGAAGGCCCGTGCCCGGAGCCGCGCCTGATGCACGGTGCGCCCTCAACCCTCGGCGTCGACGGCACACAAGCAGGAAGGAAAGAATGCATGCAAGCCGCGGAGGGAAGGGTGCACGAAGGGCAGGACGCACACGGGCGGGAAGAAGAGGGCGCATGCACGCCCGCCAGCCGGGAGCGGCGCAGGCAGCACGTACCAGCCTGCGGATGTCCCGCTCGCACTCGCGCTTGATGCGGTGCACCTCGTCCTGGTGCGCCTGGTAGGCGGCGCGCAGGTCGGCCGCCTTGGTCTTGTCGGCCTGCATGCAGTTGCTGAGCGCCTCCTCGGCCTGCTTGCGCGAAGCCTTGAGCTCCAGGATTTCCTGCTGCAGCCGCAGGCGCTCGCCGTCGAAGGCCCTGCGCGCCTCCTCGCGCGCCTCGGCCAGGAGCGCCGTCTTGACCTTGTCGGCCGCGCCGTCGCGGAGCACGTTGAGCGTGGCCTGCAGCCGCTGCAGCTCGCCCTCCTTGATCTTGGCGGTGCGCGCCGCCTCCTGCTCGTGCTGCCGGATGAGCACCTCGCGCAGCGCCTGCAGCTCCTTGGTCTTCTCTTCGTGCAGCTTGGCCCGGAGCTCCGAGAGGTACGCCGTGTGCCGCCGCTGCTCCTGCTCGCGCTCCAGCTTGGCCTCCTGCAGCCGCTCGCGCAGTTTGCCCACCTGCAGCCCGAGCGACGGGGACACGGGTCAGGGTCAGCGCTGGGGCGGAGCCCGCCGGACCCCAGCCGCCACCTCCCCGTGCCCCGCAGTGCGGGAGGGCCCCTGAGACGCCCCCCTCCCCCCTCCCCCCAGTCCCCGTCGCCCCCAAGGTCCCGGCCCTCAGCAGCGCCACCTACTGTTTTATTTCCTACTACTTCCTACTCTTATTTCCTACTATTTTCTTGAGAATTTCCCTAACTTAGGTTGGAAAACATCTGCGGATGCTGGTGGGGACAGTCAGGCCGCTGGCATCCCTTCCTCTTTGGAGACTTATCAGTCACAAAACACGAGACACATGGGCAGGCATCATCAGTCACCAAAGATGGACACATTTTACACCAGAAGTACCTTTCGGTGCCCGTGCACTGGACTGTGGACACAGGGAACACAGAGCAGAGAGGGGCAGAGGGGAGCAACCGTCCTCACTGACCTGCCCCCTCCGTGGGCTGGGGGCTCCGCAGTATCCCCCACATTAATCCCTAGGGACCTTGGGAGGAGTGGCGGCTCAGAGATGCCTCCGAGACCTGCCTGCGGGGTGGGACCACCAAGGGGCAGAGCCAGGCTCACCCCCGGGCACCTGGCCTTCATGCCAGGCTGCCAACCCCACCCGCAGGCATCCATCTCATCAGCAAACTTTGAAACATTCCTTGTAAAATGTGCCCAGGGAGTATTGTCTTAAAACACTCCAAAATGCCGTATTCGACCCTTTTCAAGCATCACACAAAAACACACACTCAGCAGGAACCCTTCACAATCCATTTGCTTTCTGGTTCACACCAGTCTCCAAAGAACAGAAACTGACTGCATCTCCCGGAGGACACCCGCTGCTTCTGTGGCAGGTGGGGCATTGCCTACTGTTTATGGCTGCCCACAGGGTGCATGTCCCTTGGTATTGATAAATCCATGTAACAGCGGAGGAAGAAGCAAAAGCAAGCCAGACAAAGACCGAAAATCAGCATCTCCTTACATCAAATACTCGCAACCACAGAAATAAGATGAGGGACCTGTCAGTCCGGAGCCTCCCTCCTCCAGGGCTGGGATTGGGAGTCTCTTCCTAATGGACTGAATGCCAAGACGCCAGAACTTTCCATACTTAACATGCTTGCCCCCGGCAAGGGACTAAAATTTGCTTCTGGCATTGTTCTTTCTGGGAAACAACGCTGTCTCTTCCCTGCTGATCCCTGACCGGGATCTGGAGTCAGAGGACATGATTGGCCGCATGCCCGAGTCCAGATTACTGAGCCTCACAATGGCTAATGTCACATGTCAACTTGGCAGGACTACCGCACCAGGTCATCTGGTGAAACCCCAATCTAGACGTTGCGAAAGCACTTCTTTTTTAAATAAATGATTCCTATTTAAATCAGCAGACCTTGAGAAGAGAGCTGACCCTTCATAATGTGGGTGGGCCTCGCCCAATCAGTCGATGGCCTCAAGTAAAAAGGCTGAGCTCCTCGATAAGAGAGGAAGCGAGCCTCCAGACTGCTTCAGACTCAAGACTGCAACACCCACTCTTGCTGAACTCTCCAGCTGCTTGCTCTGCAAAGTTCAGATCCGTCAGCCTCTACAATCACGTGAGTCAGCTTCTTAAAAAGTCTGTCTCCCTCCCACTTCCCACCCATACACACACACACACACACACACACACGCATTTCCTGTTGTTCCATGTTTTCCTGGGGACCCCTACTGTGCACAGTGAAGCAGGGACGTCAGCAGCTGTCCAGGAGGACTTGGGAAGAGAGCTCTGAGTGGATAAACGGAAGTCTGCTCACAGGTGAAGAAGGAGGAAGGGGTGTGGGGGGGAGCAGAGGCGTACGTGGGGCAGCCTGGGAGAGGTCGGGCCTGGGAGAGGTCTAGGGCAGGGATGCTGATGGAAGACGGGGTCGAAGGAGAAGGCCCCACAGAGGAGCCGAGAGTCCAGCCCAGGGGCCATGACCCGAGCGGCCCGGGCCGTGTACAAAGCGCCTGCTCCTTACTCCCCAGAGCTGAGCGGGTCTAAAGCGCGGCCAGCACTCTGCCCGCCAGCTGCCTCCAACCTGCGCCCCGAACCCCGTGTTCTTGGCGCCCCTGACTGGCGATCAGGTGCTCATGGGACTGAGGAAGCACCAGCCAGAGCCTTGCGAGGCGGCCCCAGATGGCCTCCGAGGGCCCCCCTGCCCCGGGCGTGGCCTAACACTTCCCGCACGACACGGAGCACCGGAACAGGGGCTGGTTCAGCGAGCGAATGAAGCCACGGAGACATTCACCACGTTCCCTCATCCTCCGGCCTCAAGGGCGATCCTCTGGGGAAACGGCATGACTTCAACTGCGGCATCCACACAGTTTCATGAGGTCACATGAAAGTATCATTTAGATGCAACTGTAAAGCTTCTGTCTGGCTCTCTCCTGGCGGCCGAGAAGCGCCTTGCTGAATTCCCCGAGGACAGGAGTTCCCCCGCCAGAGGCCACGTGGGTGGCCGGGCTGAGGAAACAGGGGGGCGTGCCCAGCGAGGAGGCAGCCGGGTGACGGGGAAGCAGGGTTCCCGCAGGCTCCCAGCCCAGCGTCACCACCTGCACCTGTGTGCACCTGCTGTGTTATGGGCTGAGATGTGTCCCCAAAATTCCCATGGGAAGGTCCCAACCCTACCCCCCAGGACCTCAGAATGTGACTATGTTTGGACATAAAATCTTCAAAGATGTAATGAAAGTAAATGAGGTCATCTAGGTGGGCCCCTGGTCCTTTATGAGCGGTGTCCGTAAGAGATCAGGACACAGACACACAGCGCGTGTGTGACTATCTCATTCAGTCTTCCAACAACCCAGGGAGGCAGGCACATCAGAGGACTCCATTTAACGAACCGGAAAACTGAGGCATGGGCGGTCACGCGGCTTGCCCCCAGACCTCAAGGCAAGTTGGGCGGTGGACGTGGGATGGAGCCCTGGCAGAAGGACCTTGGCCGTGCGGCTTCCCGGAACCACAGCAGCTGTTGCCACTTGTGGGTGGGACGTGCCAGTCCCAGGGGCCCCCAGGGGGAACCCCTCCAGAGCTGCACAAAGCGTGGACAGGCTGGCATCTCGGCAGCCATGCTGGTAGAGGGTGACGGCCGCAGGTCTGGAGTCCTGAGTGTCTGGGGATGGGAGGGGGCACATCTGTCCGCAGGCTTCAGGAGCCCAGCCTCCATGCCCTAGGCCCTGGACTCTGCCTTTGTGCTCCATGTCACTGTCCTGAGCCAGCCGCTGATCAGGGCCCAGGCCGCAGCTCCACTCCCCCTCCCCAGGGCTGGACGCCAACCAGCCCCTCCCCCCACCGCTGCTGCCCAGTCCCAGCTTTCAGTGTGACAAGACACCAGCAGCAGTGCCCCAGCCGTCCCCTCCCAGAGCTCCGGGTGCTGTGGGCAGGCGGGAGGCCATGTCACCTTCGGTCTTGGGCATAACCTCCCCCACCCCGCCCAGAACAGCCCAGACCCTCGGCCACTCACACCACCCGGGAGCAGGCTCCCATCGCCCCTCCCCATCCCCGTGGCCACCACAGAGCCCCAGCCCGCTCTGCCCTCGAACCGCCCAAATGAGGGCGCCGACGGGCTTTTTGTCGTATCCGGGACATCGGACCTTTGCGACACTGAACTGGCCAGTTATTATGACCTCATGTTACACATGGGGGGAAAAAAAGAGGTTCTTCCTGGAGACTTTATGTCACCTGTCCAAGTCGGGAAGCCAGTCAGGGGCCAAGCTGAAGTTTAAAGCCAGGCGTGTGTGGTCAGAAAGCCCAGGGTCCTCCGCTGTGACAGCGTGCCTGTCACCACCACACTTTAGTGCCCACAGGCGGCCTGGCACCCCACCGGGCGTGGTGCTGATTCCCGCCCCGCAGGCTTCACGGCCCCGTCACAGAGCCAGACTCTGCTGCAAACTCTTTAGTGTCCCCGCCCCCTAATCCAACCACAGGCCCACGGGTGGTACCGCCATGACCCCATCTTGCAGGTGACGGAAACTGCCGCACGGAGAGTTACAGAGCTGGTGCCAGGTCACAGCGAGACATGATGCGGCCAGGAGCGGACTCCAGATAGTACCGCCGCTGGTGTTATACCCATTTTAGCAAGGGGCAAGCTGAGGCTCAGAGGTTGAGTGCCCACCCCCGGCCCCAGCCTGGGAACACACCCTCCACTAGGAGCGGAGAGGCGTATGGTCCATCCGGGAGCTCGAGCGCCCCCAGTGGAGCCGGGAGGCCTGCACCCCTCCCAGCAGGCAACTCGAGCGCCCCCTCGTGGAGCCGGGAGGCCTGCACCCCTCCCACCTTGCTCTTCTCCTGCTGGAACTCGATCTGAATGCTAGTCAACTTGGCCCGCAGCTCCTCGTTAGCCATTTGCACGGCATCAGTCTCCATTTCGGGCTTCTCGCCCTTGCTCCGGCCCTTCTTAGACATGCTTCCTCTTGGGTCGAGACGCTGAGATCCTGCGGTTCACACCCACCAGCGAGCAGGCACCACCACCGGCTCCGCTGTGCTAACCAGTTGTGCAGGGCTCAGCTCGTCCTCCGTGTAAACCACCATCACTTGGGACCCTGGGGAAGAGGGAGACAGGGTTAGTGGGGAGAGAGAGAGGCTGGCGTCCTTGCCTGGGCTCCAATGGCAACCAGCGTTTGCTGAGGCCTCCCGGCCTGGGCCAGGCATCCGCTCGCCCGCAGGCGGCGCTGCCCTTCACGGCACTGACCCAGCGCATCTCAGACTGCGCCCCAGAGCTTGTTAAGGCGGGGAGTCCTGGGCCTTCCCTCGAAGGATCCGATCTGCATTTCTCACAAGTTCCCCTGGCAATCCTCCCAGGAGACCAAAGCTGGAGTAGTGTGGGTGTACCACTGACCTTAGCAAGAGACCCCCGACCGGAGCCACTCATAGAC